>SJXQ01007298.1:0-34754 GCA_006408695.1 Aepyceros melampus | reverse complement strand
CCCTGCCCCTTCCTCCCTCCCTCTCTCTTCTTCCTTTCTCTTCCTTTCTCCGGCATGTGAGAACTAACCACACTGACTCAAGAACCTTTTCAGGGAAGCATGGCAAGTTCTGACTGACCCAGCCTGGTTTTCAGGGAGGACTAATGTCCTGTAGCAGAACCTCACGTGCACAGGCCCATGTATTCTCTCCCAATCACACACTGCAGGCTCTCATCTCCTCCTGTAAAAAAAAAAAACAAATATGTGGATAATATTCCTTTTCAAGGAAATGTATACGAGAACCCATAATTCTCATGTTTTAAATGGAGAAATGCTGCGTTGAAACTTCTTGTGCAGCTGTGAGGTGTCCCCCTCTATCCCTGGGGAGAACCTCGCAGCCCAGCCTGTTAAGTCCTGGTCATGCTGCCCCCTCCAACCCCACTCCTCTCATGGACATCTGCTCAATAAAAGCAGCCACGTATCTTTGGAGACTTTAAATGGCACATGTTAAAGGCGTGTTTTGATTGTTCTCATAACAGAGCTGCTGGCTGCAGCCGGCCCTGAGCTGTGAGAGCGACCCGGGCGGACGCGGCGTCTGCCGCTGCTGCGTCCTCCGTAGTGTTTCTGGGACGAGGCCCAGGAGGTCCGGCTCCGGGCCAGCGGCCTCTGCCACGTCTGCTCAGCCCAGGCCGGCGGTGCACGTGGTAAGCACAGCCCGGGTGTCCTGGGAGAGCCCTGTCATCCGCGGAAGGCAGAACTTTGCTGGCCTGACCTCGACCAGACACTCACAGCCCCGCATGCAGCAGCCCTGCCCCAGGGGGAGAGGGAGGAGATGTCCGTCCCTGGGGCTCCCCCGTGGGCATCCCCTTGGGGCCTTTACCTGCTGTGAGATCAGCATCCGGTCCTGCTTTATGGATGAGAGCCAGGGGCTCAGAGTGGGGAGAAAACACACACCAAGTTACAGGACTCAGCACTCAAGCAGGTTCTTCATATTCCTATCATCTGAATCATACAGATTTATTGAAAATTTTATAAAAATTCAATGAATTTGTTTTGGTTCCAAATGCCCACATAGACGAGCCATTCCAGAGGGCTTTGAGGAACAGCAGTTCCTCTGAATAAGACAGATGTCTAGACTGAGAATAATAGTTCTAGCAGTAATAACAGCTGATATTTATCAGGCCCACAGAGCGCCAGGCCTGGGCTGACCTCCTGGCAGAGGCTTGAGTACTGACTTGTCCAAGGTCACACAGCTGGCAAGCTGGTGGAAGGAATACTCAAGGCCAGGCCCGTCTGATCCCAGGATCCTGAACGCGACCTGCTGAGACTTTGAGAGTGTCTGGCTCTAGTAAATGGGCATCTTTCATCCTTGAGGCATCCTGATGAAATTGGTCAGGTGTCCCCTAACCAGAGCATGAGTGTGCAAATACAGAAAGGAAGTCCCTGGGTCATGGCACAGAGGACTCACCCACTTAATAACTGGTGGGCTTTGGGCCAGTGTCGCTGTCTCTCTGAGTCGGTTCCTCCGTCTGTGAAGCAAGCCCAGCAGGCCCTGAGCTGCCTTCCTCTGGGAATTCTGGTGGATCGAAGGCAAGATGGCAGTGAAAACGTCCTGGGCGGGGCTTTCCAGGTGGCTCCATGACAAAGAATATGCAATTCAGGAGACCCTGGTTCACTTCCTGGGTCAGGAAGATCCCCTGGAGAAGGGATAGGCTACTCATTCCAGTATTCTTGGACTTCCCTGGTGGCTCAGATGGTAAAGAATCCAGCTGCAGTGCAGGAGACCTGGGTTCAGTCCCTGGGTTGGGAAGATCCCCCAAAGAAGGGAAAGGCTACCCACTGCAGTATTCTGACCTGGAGAATTCCATGGACTGTACAGTCCGTGGAGTTGCAAAGAGTCGGACGTGACTGAGCAACTGAGTACAACACATTCTTATCTGGGAAGTCCTGTGGACAGAGGAGCTTGGTGGGCTACGCAGTCTTCCCCTCGTGATGCTGTCCACACCAGGCCCCTGGCTTCCCTCTCCAGCTGGCCTCCAGCTTCTCAGACACGGCCCAGGTCTCCACAGGTCATCTGCTCTGCCGTTTGGCCCAGATGACTTTCCACGAGGCACTGCCAGTGGGCAGGGTGGCCCACAGGTCCAGACAGGTGGCTCCGTGAGCCACTGCTCACAGCCCTCGGCCGTTCTCAGCATCCCCTTCTCATGCAGGTGTCCCGTCTCACATCCTCACTCATCTTTTCGCCCACAGCTTGCTTGACCAGAGGCTCCCGAGTAGTGGGGCATTTTGCTGGCCTCTAGGTCTAAGCATCCCCTTCTCATGCAGGTGTCCCATCTCACATCCTCACTCATCTTCTCGCCCGCAGCTTGCTTGACCAGAGGCTCCCGAGTCATGGGGCATCTCGCTGGCCTCTAGGTCTAGTTTCCAGAGGTGGAGAGGCTCCCGAGTCCTGGGGCATCTCGCTGGCCTCTAGGTCTAGTTTCCAGAGGTGGAGAGGCTCCCGAGTCCTGGGGCATCTCGCTGGCCTCTAGGTCCAGTTTCCAGAGGTGGAGAGGCTCCTGAGTCGTGGGGCATCTCGCTGGCCTCTAGGTCTAGTTTCCAGAGGTGGAGTGTCACCCCAGCATTGAGGGCTTGTGGATCCCACTCTGTAGGCATCAAACCAAATCTGCTAAGAATGCCAGCATCTCCTCTTCACCCTCATCCATTCTGCACTTACAACGCTGGCGACTGGTCTCCCCAGTCCTCCCTCCAGTCAGCTTTGCCGCCTCCTGGCTAAATCCAGGGATGCTCTTTAGCCTCATCCAGCCCAGCCCTTCTTGGTGCCTCTTGCACTGGCCACTTGCCCTCACTGGCCTTGCTCATCACCTCTTCTCCCACTCATCGGAACCTTCCATGACTGAGTCCAACCCCAGGTGCTTCCTCTCCCCAAGCCCTGCCCCCTGTCCTCCAGTGTAAGCTCCCCGGATGAGTCGTTAGTTGTTCTTACCCTTGCTGTATACCAGGACTTTATTGCCTTTGACTTCCAACCCTGTATCTCCCATCAAATGGCACCCTTGACCTCCAGAACCACACCTGCAGCCCCTTCCCGCACCACTGAGTGGCTGCTAGGCCACCTGAAAGTAATAACCCCATTCCGCCCCCAGGTCAGCTCCCCTCCCTGTGTTCCTCCCTCGCAGTGGAGGCACCACCAGCATCCTCTGGACCAGTCAGAATCCTGAGCTTGACTCTTGCCTCCTTTCTCTCCATGACCCCATGTACCCACAGCCCTGTCAACTCCACCCTTTCATAGGCTTGTATCAGTGTGCCTGTTTTCCATTTCTCTGCTGCCTTGGTGAAACCCATCATCTTGCCCCAGGGTACACGATCACCAGAGACCCCCAAGGCAGCTTTCCTCCTGCCCACCCTGAAGTATCCTTTAGGATTGGTCATCCCAAACTCACAGTTGTTCCTCAACATTTCATGGGCTTGCTCTCAGAGCCCTGAGCCTTGTTTCTTTGTTTGACCAGCTTCATCTTGACCTTCATGACCCAGCTCAAGCTCCATTTCGTCCACTGCACTTATCAGATAGTGATGACATTGCCTATTTTTATGTTTCCCTCTCCCCCAAGGACCACACGCTTGACTGAGCTTTGTGAAGGTGGGGACGATGAGCTAAGTTCCTGAGCCCTTGGTTCAGGGCTTGGCATGAAGTTGATACCCACGTGTCTGGAGGACAGAGGGGATGAGATTGGACAAAGTAGCCATCCCTGTAGCCAAAATCTATTTAACCTCCCTGCAGCTTCCTGGAGCTTCTGGGCTGTTTCACATCCTTCTTTTTATGCTATGGTATTTTACCTGTAGGATATTTGATTCTGTGTTTGGAATTTGCATGTCTCTACAACAGATGCTCAGGCAAACACATACAGGCACCTTACCTCAATTAATTTAGCTATTGTAAAGAACTTTCCTGGCTCAGAGACAGGCACAGACTAGGTGCTCAGTCAATGCCAGATCCTTACTACTGACCCATTTTGGAGATGGATAAAACTGACCCCACAGACAAACCACTTGCTATCTTAAACGCTTGTTATGTTGAAATACAACAGCTCACACTTTTTCACAGTTTGAAGTGCCGAAAATGAATGACCCACAAATGTGTTCTTTTTGGTTATCTATGTCAGAGATTCACTTTATATTCAACCTAGAATAACTGTTAGTAGAATGTGATCCTGAAGATGCCATTGTTTCTTTGTCAGACAGTCACGTTTCAGCAGATTGCATGAGATCTTTACCTAGTTTAAGTCTTAAATCAAGACTTGAATAGAAACTGAATTTTGAATAGAAGATAAAATTTCTCAGAACTATTAATGTGATGTATACTTAAAATAATGACCATCAAAGATGTCTACATCCTAATCCTTGGAACTCATGAAAATGTTAGGTTACATGTCAAAGGAAAGTTAGGGCTGCAGGTGGAATTAGGTTGTTATAGGTCTCCCCCAAATAAAGTTACCAGAACCTGGGAGACAGGCATGGAACAGACTCCTCAGAGTCCTCAGAAGGAAACACCCTGCCATCACTTTAATTTTTTTTACTTCCAGCCACAGAGTTGTAAGAGAATAAATTCTTGTGATTTTAAGCCTTTCTTTGGGATTGGAGTGAAAACTGACCTTTTCCAGTCCTGTGGCCACTGCAGAGTTTTCCAAATTTGTGGGCATATTGAGTGCAGCACTTTCATAGCATCATCTTTCAGGATTTGAAATAGCTCAGCTAGAATTCCATCACCTCCACTAGCTTTGTTCATAGTGATGCTGCCTAAGGCCCACTTGACTTTGCACTCCAGGATGTCTGGCTCTAGGTGAGTGATCACACCATCATGGTTATCTCAGTCATGAAGATCTTTTTTGTACAGTTCTTCTGTGTATTCTTGCCACCTCTTCTTAAATCTTCTGCTTCTGTTAGATCCATACTGTTTCTGTCCTTTGTTGTCCTTCTCCCTAGAGAAAGAAATGGCAACCCACGCCAGTATTCTTGCCTGGAGAATCCCATGGATGGAGGACCTTGGTGGGCTACAGTCCACGGGTTACAAAGAGTCGGACATGACTGAGCGACTTCACTTTCACTTTCACTTTGCATGAAATGTTCCCTTGGTTCTCTAATTTTCTTGAAGAAGATCTCTAGTCTTGCCCTTTCTATAGCTTTCCTCTATTCCTTTGCGTTGATGACTTAGGAAGGCTCTCTTATCTCTCTGTGCTTCTCTTTAGAACTCTACATTCAGATGGGTATAGCTTTCCTTTTCTCCTTTGCCTTTTACTTCTCTTCTTTTCTCAGCTATTTGTAAGGCCTCTTCAGACAACCATTTTGCCTTTTTGCATTTCTTTTTCTTGGGAATGGTCTTGATCACTGCTTCCTGTACAATGTCATGAACCTCAATCCATAGTTTTTGAGGCACTCTGTCTATCAAATCTAATCCATTGAATTTATTTTTGTCACTTCCACTGTATAATTGTAAGAGATTTGATTTAGGTCATACCTGAATGGTCTAGTGGTTTTCCCCACTTTCTTTAATTTAAGTCTGAATTTCATGATCTGAGCCAGAGTCAGCTCCCTGTCCTGTTTTTGCTTGACTGAATAGAGCATCTCCATTTTGGCTACAAAGAATATAATCAGTCTGATTTTGGTATTGACCATCTGGTGATATCCATGTGTAGAGTCTTCTCTTGTGTTGTTGGAAGAGGGTGTTTCATGACCAGTACATTTTCTTGGCAAAACTCAGTTAGCCTTTGCCCTGCTTCATTTTGTACTCCAAGCCAAACTTGCCTGTTACTCCAGGTATCTCTTGACTTCCTAGTTTTGCATTCCAGTCCCCTATGATGAAAAGGACATCTTTTTTTGGCATTAGTTCTAGAAGATCTTGTAGGTTCATTTAACCATTCCAACTTCAGCTTCTTCGGCATTAGTGGTTGGAGTATAGACTTGGATTACTGTGATATTGAATGGTCTGCCTTGGAAATGAATAGAGATCATTCTGTCATTTTTGAGATTGTACCCAAGTACTGCATTTTGGACTCTTTTGTTGACTATGAGGGTTACTCCATGTTTTTCAAAGGGATTCTTCCCCACAGTAGATATAATGGTCATCTAAGTTAAATTCATCTGTTCCAGTCCATTTTTTTCACTGATTCCTAAAATGTCAATGTTCACTCTTGCTGTCTCCTATTTGGTCACTTCCAACTTACCTTGATTCATGGACCTAACATTCCAGGTTCCTATGCAATAATGTTCTTTACAGCATCGGACTTTACTTCCGTCACCAGTCACATCCATAACTGGATGTTGTTTTCACTTTGGCTCCATCTCTCCATTCTTTCTGGAGTTATTTCTCCACTGATCTCCAGTAGCATACTGGGCACATCCCAACCTGGGGTGTTCATCTTTCAGTGTCCTATCTTTTTGCCTTTTCATTCTGTTCATGGGATTCTCAAGGCAAGAATACTGAGGTGGTTTGCCATTCCCTTCTCCAGTGAACCATGCTTTTGTCAGAACTCTCCACTTTGATCCATCTGTCTTGGGTGGCCCTACATGACATGGCTCATAGTTTCCTTGATTTAGACAAGGCTGTGGTCTATGTGGTCATTTTGGTTAGTTTTCTGTGCTTGTGATTTTCATTCTGTCTGCAGTGACCACAGAACTGGAAAAGGTCAGTTTTCATTCTAATCCTAAAGAAAGACAATGCCAAAGAATGTTCAAACTACCTCACAATTGCAGTCATCTCACACACTAGCAAAGAAATGCTCAAAATTCTCCAAGCAAGGCTTCAACAGTACATGAACCAAGAACTTCCAGATGTTCAAGCTGGATTGAGAAAAGGAATAGGAACCAGAGGAACCAGAGATCAAATTGCCAACATCCGTTGGATCACTGAAAAAGCAAGAGAGTTCCAGAAAAACATCTACTTCTGCTTTATTGACTATGCCAAAGTCTTTGACTGTGTGGAACACAACAAACTGTGAAAGAGTTTGGGAATGCCAAACTTAAAAAGATGGGAATGCCAGACCACCATACCTGCCTCCTGCAAAATCTGTATGCAGGTCAAGAAGCAACAGTTAGAACTGGACATGGAACAACAGATTGGTTCCAAATTGGGAAAGGAGTACATCAAGGGTGTATATTGTCACCCTGTTTATTTAACTTATTGCAGAATATATCATGAGAAATGCCAGGCTAGATGAAGCACAAGCTGGAATCAAGATTGCCACCAGGAGAAAAATCAATAACCTCAGATAGGCAGATGACACCACCCTAATGGCTGAAAGCAAAGAGGAACTAAAGACCTCTTGATGAAAGTGAAAGGAGAGAGTGAAAAGCTGACTTAAAACTCAACATTCAGAAAACAAAGATGGCATCTGGACCCATCACTTCATGGCAAATAGATGGGAAAACAATGGAAACAGTGAGAGACTTTAATCTGGGGGGGCAGTGGCACCCCACTGTAGTACTCTTGCCTGGAAAATCCCATGGACAGAAGAGCCTGGTAGGCTACAGTCCATGGGGTCACTAAGAGTTGGACACGACTGAGCGACTTCACTTTGACTTTTCACTTTCATGCATTGGAGAAGGAAATGGCAACCCGCTCAGGTGTCCTTGCCTGGAGAATCCCAGGGATGGGGGCAGCCTGCTAGGCTGCCGTCTATGGGGTCGCACAGAGTCGGACACAACTGAAGCAACTTAGCAGCAGTAGCAGCAGCAAAATCACCACAGATGGTGACTGCATCCATGCTTGCTCCTTGGAAGAAAAGCTATGACAAACCTAGACAGCGTATTAAAAAACAGAGACATTACTTTGGTGACAAAGAGCCATCTAGTCAAAGCTATGGTTTTTCCAGCAGTCATGTATGGATGTGAGAGTTGAACTATAAAGAAAGCTGAGCACCAAAGAATTGATACTTTTGAACTGTGGTGTTGGAGAAGACTCTTGAGATCCCCTTGAACTGCAAGGAGATACAACCAGTCAATGCTAAAGGAAATCAGTCCTGAATATTCATTGGAAGGACTGATGCTGAAGCTGAAGTTCCCATACTTTGGCCACCTGATGAGAAGAACTGACTCATTGGAAAAGACCCTGATGGTGGGAAAGATAGAAAGCAGGAGGAGAAGGGGATGACAGAGGGAGAGATGGTTGGATGGCATCACTGACTCGATGGACATGAGTTTGAGCAACTCCCGGAGTTTATGATGGACAGGGAGGCCTGGCGTGCTGCAGTCCATGGGGTCGCAAAGAGTCAGACACCACTGAGCGACTGAACTGAACTGTTTTAAGCCACCCAGCTAGTGGTACTTCTTCGCATCAGCTCTAGCAAATTAATACAGCTTTCTCGTCAGCTGGTTTTTCCTGAATTACCTGAGTGGGTCCAGTGTAATCACAAGGGGCCTAAAACAGAAGAGGGAAGCAGAAGAGAAGGTTGGAGTGATATAGTGTGAGAAGAGTTCTACCTGATTTGCTGGCTTTGAAGATGGAAGAAGGTGCCACCAGCCAGAGACTCAGGGCAGTGTGTAGAAGCTGGAAAAGGCAAGGAAGCAGAGGCTTCCTCGAGTCTCCAGAAGGAACCAGCCATGCAGCACCTTGATTTTAGCCCCTTGAGATCCACGTCAGTTTTTCTACCTCCAAAAGTGCAGGATAATCAGTCTGTATTTTTTGGCGCCCTTAAGTTTATAGCAGTTTGTGACAGCAGTAAAACAAAACAGAAACAAGGTGTCAGGCAGTGACAGAGCTGTCCAAAATCTGGTAGTCCCCCCTCATCCGTGGGCCATACACCCCAAACCCCTCAGTAGATGCCTGATACCCAGGATAGTACTGAACTCTGCAGATATTTACATACTATGTATTTCCTGTACTAAACGGCAGGGAGCCTATACAGTGTGGATAAGCTAGGCAAAGGAATGGTTCACATCCCAGGTGGGACTGATTGGGATGGTGGAAGATTTCATCCCACTGCTCAGAACAGCACATAGTTTAAACTTATGAATTGTTCATTTCTGGAATTTTCCACTTAATGTCTTCAGATTACAGTTGACTGCTAGTAAACTGGGGAAAGTGAAACCACAGATAAAGGTGGAAAACTACCTGATTAGAATGGTCGAGCTTGGCACTCATACAGAGGAGATGCATCTGTGTTGGTTGGACAGGAGAGGCTGACCTGACCCTGTGGGAATGGAGGAGGGACCTGAATTATGGAAGTATATGGTGACTTCATCAAGAATTACAGTTTTCTTGCTTTTAAGAAGAACTACTAACTCAAACTCTGCTAATGAATGCTGCTGTTAAGATTTTTAGAGGATATGAGTGAAAAAAGCTCAGGTTTGCATTGTAATTGTAGTACACATTGTTGTGTGGAACTGTTGGCCCTTCTCAAGTTAATAGACTCGGAATCAATGGGACTTGACTGTGATGTCCAGGCATGTGATGTCATCTCCTGTCCCACGTGGGCCTCGTGCAGCCGAGGCCCTTCAGCGGAAGTGGTTTCTTTCTGTCACCAAGAGCAAAGTCTTAGGGAGGCCACTTTTCATCCCCATTCCTCACCAAGGTATTTCTTAAGTTCATGAACAAGAAGGTCCAGCTAAAAAATAGTTCCAATAACCCTTAGCAGGTGTGCCCATGACACAGAGCCCTCCTGTCGGTGGCTCAGCACATGTTTCAGGCAGGGATGGATCTGAGGATTCTTCTGGAAAGAAGACAGGGGGTACATGAGCTCTTTTCCATCCTGTTATCCTTTTGAAAAGTACCAGCTTCCGGTGGCTCAGATGGTAAAGATTCCAATCACTGACCTGGGTTTGATCCCTGGGTGGGAAGATGCCCTGGAGGAGGGCATGGCAACCCACTCCAGTATTCTTGCCTGGAGAATCCCCATGGATAGAGGAGTCTGGTAGGAGTCTGTGGGGTTGCAAGAGTCAGACACAACTGAGCGACTAAGCATAGCACACAACAGATACCAGAGGTAAAGGAGAGAAAGACCTGGGGGGCTGGCAGTCCCTCCCAGCTCTACGGGAATCTGACCCCCAGAGACCTGACTTTCCTAGCCAGTGGTGGGCCAGGAAGAGCCCCCAGGCAGGACTGCTGAGCCCTGCTAGCAGTTCCCTGTCTCCTGTTCCTGTGTCCTGGATGTGACCTTTGTGTGAACAGAGTTGGTACCCACATTCCCTAGAGCACATGCTCTGATTATGTGCCCAGAGGTGGAGAAGCTGGCACCCATGGCAGTGGCACTCATGTTGAGGGCAATTATAGCCCCATGAGTATGACACGGCAGTGTTTGCGTATCCCATGAGTATCCCACAGTGTGGATGTGCTGTGTATCCCACAGCAAATACAAAAGGCAGCAGCAGGATTATAAGCCATTTCACAGGTCAGCACAACAACCTGACCTCAACCTAAAACCTGGGTCTCCACCTAAAACCTAACATTTATGTTTGCAAAGTTAATTGCAAAAGGTCAGGACAAAGGAGATTTGGCTGAGTACCAGGGTCCAGCCCCAGTTGGATCCAGGGTATCTGAAGCGTGGATGGTGAGGTGAAAGAGATATATAGATATAGAAAGAGATAAATAAAGAATGTTGCAGTTAAGAAAATAGAGGAGAGAAAGAGGCTGATATTCCTTGGTTTATGCAGAAAGCCAATAAAGCCTCAGACAAGAAACTTGCTCTGTTCACATAGTCCAGAGGTGCCCTCTTGAATAGTGGAAGGTGCCCCACCTTGGGCTCCCTCTCACGTGGGTCTTAGAAGCCCAGGCAGGAAAGTGGACTCAGAGGGCCCCTACACTCCAGGGAGTCAGCCTGAAAATAAAGAGAAAGACACAGGGATACCAAGCTTCAGTGAGCGAGGCCCCAAAACTTTATTTTCCAGGGGAGCTTGTATACCTTGAGCTGTGCATAGAGAATAATGGAAGATGCAGAGTCATGCAGAGTCAGCAGTTTTGACCCTTATTGAGACCAGGCTTTCTTTCTGCATACCTTTCCATATGCAAAAGTTTTATGTGATTTACATCATCTTCTGGCCAGGAGGCCTGCTAACATTTTATGACCCTTCTTTCTGATAAAGGTTAGTTAACCAGAAAACTTATTTTCTCTAAAGATGATTCTTCTAAAGTCTAGCGCCACTCCCTGAAAGCACTAGGTAAAGTTGCATTCCTGCAGGGCAAAGGTGCGGTGGGCTATAATAAGAAAGGAATTTATTAACTCAAGGTTTAATGTTGTAAATATCAAGGCTACTTACTTATATTTCTATATATCAATATATTAATTAATGTACTCCCAGGTACACAATGAAAGATATGAAAACTTGGTGGCAAATATTGGCTCAACAGTGAAACCCTTAACCAGTTCTATTCTAATAATTTTTAACTCCTTGAAAGTCTCTACATTCCTAGAGTGTTTTAAGCTCCCCATGCCTCTCATGGTTGGGAGGCTGTAAACAATCACATGTGTAGTTGTAAGCGTCCAGATAAACCTATCAGGCAAGTTAGAAAGCTATCAGAGGGGTTTGAATTGAAACACTCTTATCATGCCCAGGAGACTTATTAACTAGAGTTCTAAGTTGATTTCCTTCAGAGAAAGGTAGTCAGGGACAGCCCTCATTAACATCAGAAGAGTTTGGCGAAAAGCATAAGACAGTAAGACGGACAAATTCTGGTTTTGGGGTAGATGTTTGAGCAGGTCCAGGGGATCCCTTGAGTCCTGATCCACCTTGCCCGTCAGGTCTCTCCGCATGACCTTGTCTTGGGTGGAATTGATCCAGGGAGTCCCTCGAATCCTGATTCTGCCTTGCCCATCAGGCCTCTCCCTCATGACCTTGTCATAGGTGGGATCTCCTGTGCTGGCTCCTGGCAGCTGAGAGTCAGTTCTTGAGAGAAAAACATAATAGATGCTAGCAGAGTCAGTGTGGTTGCTTTAAGAAAGAAAGGAAATGGCACAGAGTTGGGGAGCATTCATGAAAGCAAGTCCCCACTTACAGAGAAAACCAGCACATTCTCTCGCCGCTTTCAGGTCACATCCAGACCATTCTATCTGTGACATATCAATCCATTTTAAGAACAGCAGTGACTGATTTGACACTTACAACAGATTGAGAATCTGTACATTATTTTGATCAAGAGAAGAGAAAACTTAAAAAGGGAACCAAAGACCTCTCTTCAGATATTTGAGAAGGAATTTTTATACTCTAAAGACCAGGACTAGGAGAAATGGGTAGAAGTTGGTTCGTGTCTTTCAGAAGTGTTTAAGCAGTTTTCAGGCACTGAAATGGGAGCAAGGCTGCTACCATCTGCGAAGTCTTCATTTCCCACCAAGGAGTCACAGAAGAATGACAATACTGGTTCCATTATAAGGCAGTGTGCCAGGCACTGCCATAAGCAGTCTGCAGAGGGTGTGCTGCTTGTCCTCACCCCAAGGCTGGCACTGCGCCTCCATCTTTGTAGCATGAGCAAGGGGTCTGAGGAGAGGAGCATCACTGCAGTTAGTCCATCGGCTGCGAAGGACAGAGTGGTGAGCTCTGCCAAGGGGTGTGGAATGAGCTCTAGATGCGGTGGCCTGAGCTTGCCCTAAAGGATGAGGAGAAACCATGTTGGGATGGAACCAGGTAGCCCCATCTGCTCAAAACTTAGTCCAACACCCTCCAGTGCCCCATCTGGTCCAGGCCACCCTTGTCTCCCACCTGGACCACTGCAGTGGCCTCCTCCATGCCCTCCCTGCAACCTCTACCCCCTGTAGGCTTACCACCGCGCAGAGCCAGGGTGGCCCTGGAGGGGCGTGCCCTCCTCTCTCTAAACACCCCCGGACTGCATCTTATTCAAGCAGGAGGCAGCAGCCTGCCAGGCCTCACATGACCTCCCCCTGCAGCCTCTTCGGTCCTGCCCTCTCCTGCTCACCCCCTGCCCAGGCCATGCTTGCCCCTGGCTGCCCTCAGCCCTGCCAGCACACACTGCCTCCAGGGCCTTTGCACCTGCAATGCGCTCTGCCTATATCTTCTCCCAGAAAGCACGGGGCTCCTGCCTCACTTCCTCCCAGGTGCTGCCCATGGCAAGCCATCCCCCACCTTGGATAAAATAGTGCTAGCTCTCGCCTCGCCCCATCTGCCCCATGCTCCTTTGCTTTCCTCTGAAGCACTTATTACAGCATGGCAATTCTCTCTGTGTCTGTGATATAGAACATGTTATACGGCGGGCTACAGTCCATGGGGTCACAAAGAGTCCGACATGACTGAGCAGCTAACACTTTCACCTTCAATCAGCTTTCATACGCTCTATTACATTATGTTGTATTCTGTTGTATATTGCTCATAGTTTACTTTCTGTCCCCAAGATTCAGAGGCAGGCTTTGTTTTGTTCTCTGCCTCATCACCAGCACCTAGATGTTTCCAAGGGGGATGGCCTTATCAGGTGGGATCTGGGTCTGACTGTTGTGAGAACTGAGTAGTTATCAGCACTGACCCTCCAGCTTTGTCAAGCAATGAGCTCCTGGAACTGCCACTATTGGGGGCTCACAAGGGCTTTCCAGGTGGTGCTGGTGGTGAAGAACCCACCTGCAGTGAAGGAGATGTGGGTTCGATCCCTGGGTTGGGAAGATCCTCTGGAGGAGGAAATGGCAACCCACTCCAGTATTCTTGCCTGGAGAATCCCATGAACAGAGGAGCCAGGCAGGCTACAGTCCACAGGGTCACAAAGAGTCAGACATGATGGAAGTGACTCGGCACACATGCATGCCAGGGACCACAGCACAGAGGGTCTCTGAAAGGACATTCAAAGCCCTGTTTGTGTCCTGAGAAACCATGATTCCTAAACTGCCTACCTCCTTTCCAGCACTGTAAGGCCAGCAGAGACCTGACAGAGTTGGGATCATTGAAATGTTAGGCAGGTTGAAAAAGTCATAGTTGAGCATTTTCAGCTGGTGGCCTCAGCAGTTTAGTCACTCTAGAGAGACTTTGGCCATCCTGAGTTGCCTCCTCAAGAGTGACAGTCCCTGCTCGGGAGGGCCCGCCACCCTTTGGAAAGCAAGGAGGCCTGGTGTATTTGAGCTGGGGCTAAGGCATCCTCTGTCAAGGGCTGTGCCGGTCACCTTTTGCTGCAGTGATGAACAACCCCAGAATCTCAGTGGCATACCACAGCATCACGTATGACAGAGCTCAGTGGTGAGGCAGCCCCTGTATTGGACCTGCTGTCCTCATGACAGAGAGCAGAAAGCGAGAGAGACAAGCCACAGAGTCACCCAAAGCTTCTGCTGGAATGTGGCCCACTCCGTGTCCATCACACCTGAACAAAGATGGCCTAAGACAGCAGGATGGAGACGTAGGGACAGTAACAGTCGACATGGGGAGTGAGGTCAGAAGGGTTTCTGTGCTGAGAAGACCACTGAACCACTCTACTCAGAGAGCTCTGATAGTCTGGAATTGCCTCCAAACCCAGCTGCAAAGCTGCGTCTGCCTCCTTCCCTCCCACAGCAGGCCCACGATCCCGTGATCTGTCTGGAAGGCCCTTTGTCCTCTCACCGTCTTGTCTTTCTCCGGGCAGGTGGGTGGCAGGTCCGTGGAGCCCCTGCTCTGCGACCTGCGAGAAGGGCATCCAGCACCGGGAAGTGACCTGCGTGTACCAGCTGCAGAACGGCACACACGTTGCCACCCGGCCCCTCTACTGCCCCGTGCCCCGGCCGTCGCCAGTGCAGAGCTGCGAGGGCCAGGACTGCCTGTCCATCTGGGAAGCGTCGGAGTGGTCACAGGTGGGTGCCTCAGTGCTGAGACCACCGCCAGGGCCCCAGGGCCTTATCTGCAGGGACCCCAAAACGGCCCTTTTCCCTCCGTGCTATTTGTGACACATCCCCAGGAATATCCTCACCAGACCCCAGAGCAGCTCAAAGCTGTGTTCTGGGTCACATACTCTCAAATTCCATCTGATGTTTCAACATGGCCAAAAAACCATGGATAGTGTATTTTTTATAATATATATCACAGTACTGTTTGGTTTGTTTGCTGTGAGAATTCTCTTGTAAATATAGATGGAAGGATGGATAGTTGGATGGATAGGAGACAGGTAGGTGGGTAGACAAATAGATACCTTTTCATCTCTTTTGTGCACTCTGGAACTATAGGGTGGTTAGGTTGGGAAAGTGCTTTCAAAGACTTCCCTTCAGCTCCACGGCAGTCTTGGTGGAGCTACCTTTGCAAGAGGCAGGTGGATGCTGGGAGAGACAGCTTTTAGTGTGTGAGTTGGAGTCAGAAATCCCATGCCATGTAACATTTTGGAAAGAGGTCAATTAAGCCTGAAGTTTTAACTTTGAACACTGATCCTGGAAATATCTTATCTTTGGTAATATCATCCTTCAAGGCTTTGCATGAACTTGCATTGATGATTTTGATTGTTTGGCTATAAAACAAACAAACCAAAAAAATAGCTGAATAAAGGGCACGCTTCCCTGAGGTCTTCCATCAGACGTGTTCTAGGAAAATCAGAAAAGCTAAATCCAAGACACTCTTCAGTGTGGAAAGTATTTTTAAAGTTCCTCTTTATTGCCAAACAGTTGGAATTATTTTGAATAAGAAAGTATTCAGCCCATTTTTAATGAAGGAAAAGTCTGCCCTTGGGCGACTGAGTTTACTTTTTAGGCAGATCCTGACATGTACCTGTTTCAAGAGGGGAGGTTTTTGCCTACCCTTTAAGATGTTTTAGGGAAAGGACAGAGTTTAAATTTTTTTAAATTTTTTCTCTTTACATGTACCTAGGTTAAGAAGTTTAACATTCAGTGGGCTTTTAGGGAGGGTAGTTGGAAAGCTAGGGACAGGTAGTGAAGTCTCCCTTGCCATGAGCTTAGGGCCTTGATCACCTGGTTCTTGATCCGAATAAGATTTATGTTTTAATCAGACCAAAACCATAAATTTTCCGCCTATAGGACTCTTACAGGGAAAAGAAAAAAATGCCCCTTACCAAAATAAACAAGCCTGACATAATCAACTATCATTATAGTATTGAAGAGGTCTATTTTGGAAAGTGTAAGACAGTTGGAGCAAGATTTAAAGAAATTTCTCCATCTCTGTTTCTGTATCTGTGTGTTGCCTGATGCTACTCCTGAAATAGTATCCACACCAGTCAGTCTAATTCTGCCTCAGCCAAGGTTCAAAATGCTTCTTTCTAAACATTTGATGCAGAATCAAATCTTTCCACCCTGAGATGCTCACAAAATTGGTAACCTTACCACCTTACCACATACAGAAGTCCCTCTAACACTTCTTCTGAAAACAAATGGGTTTAAATTTCTAGTGGGTGAGTTTTTATTGCTGGGCTTGCTTGTATTCAGCTAGCAATGTTGACCACTGCCACCAGGAGTCCCCAGCTTCTTCCCCACTTTGTCAGAATAAGGACAAATATTAAAAGGAAGCAAAAGGTAGCAACTGTCTCCTGTCTTTGACTTCTGATTTGCACCCCTGGGTCAGAAACCAAGAGAGAAACTGAACATCACCCTCCCAGGTCCCTTTGCAGGGTGACCCCATCCTGCAGCAGTGCCCTCCCTAAAGGCTTTCCCACCAACAGGCTGCTGGTCCAAAGGGGCCAGACCAGGATTTGGTCAAGAAGTGGGCTTGGTGTTGAGTGTTTGAAATTCAAGGGACAAGGCAAGGAACGCAGAGTAGAGAGAGACAAAGCAGGAACTCAGGCAGAAATGGTGAGTAGGCCCCTAGTTGCAGAAGGAGCCGGTGGTGTGGGTGCTGGTACCAGGGAGCAGCCCGTGAGGCGGATGGTGAGAATGGAGTTGCTGAATTGGTCAGAAGGCTATCCCTTTAACACAATAACCCAGGGTCCCTGGCCCCACGCCTCCTGCCCCAGGAGGCCTATGCGTAAAGCCTGCCAGGGACTGACCCTTTGCATCTCAAATCCCTTTAAAACCCACACGCAAGATCCAATGCAAGTGCTCTTCCAACCCCCTGCCCCTCAATAATACCATAATGACCTGTGAAACGTGCATTTCTTCTCAAACAAACCAATTTAAATGCATCTCAAAAAAGTAAATAAAGAAAACAAGAATAGGACCTTCAAATGGAGAGCTAAGTTGAATTCATAGGAAAAATAAAACTAGATAACATCTTGAGATAAATGTTAATAACAAATATAAAGAACGACATTTGTCCTTTATGTGCATTTTTCCAGTGGACATAGTGGAACTTGTGAGAAGTCAAGTTTGTTGTAGCTCAAGAAAAATCACTATGCACCCTCTCATATCTTCAGTCAATCACGCAAGTGTGAGAACCGGAGTTAGAGTTGCTGGGGCTCCAGTCGTGCTTCTGCGGCTGGTGGGAGCCCCACCCAGCTGTTGGGAGGGAGTCCCCTCCGGATCTCCCGGGTCTCTTCATGTCTGTGCATTGGACGGAACTCGGCCTTCAGCCACCACTCTGCCGGCTGCGTTTTTGTCTCCATGGTGGGGACACGGCGACCAGAGGGTGCGCTCCCCAGGCTCCCCTGCCAGGTCACCTCTGCTTGCTAGTCAAGTCAGTTGTGTCTCCCAGGGTCAAGGGTCCTCTCTTCCTCATGCTTCGTGGTTTGTTTTTTCTTCCCCAAACTCGTTTATTTTTAACTGAAGGAGAATTGCTTCACAATATTGCGTTGGCCTCTGGCGTCCGTCCACCTGAGTCAGCCTCGGGTATACATGTGTCCCTCCCTCTTCAACCTCCCTGCCACTTCCCACCCCTCCCACCCCTCCAGGTAGTTACAGAGCCAGGGTTTGAGTTCCCTCATGCTTTGTTTTGAGATGGGTAAGAATTCACTCGTGTCAGCCAGGCACCAGCCAATCTCCAGCCCAGAGGGTAGGGCTGGGAACCTCCAGACCAACCCCCTAGGTCTGCCTCATCTGTGCCTTGTTGCCTCTCCAGCTCTGTCCCTGTTTCTGTGGATCTTGCTGCCTAGGGGTGTGGGAAACTGAGGATTCACACGTCACTCCTCTGTTTGGGTCCCCTGCCCACACCGTCTCTTCCTGTGTTTCCCAGGAAGTAAGATAGCACAGGGAGCATTACCCTGTTACCATTCTTGGCGTTCACATGAAACCCAGGGGCTTGCCAGGCATCTTCTGTGAGAGTCACTGGGGGCTCTGCTCTCCATCTCCTTCCCCCCTGCCACCCTTGAACTGGTGCCTTTACTCCAGAATGGCTCCGGCCAAGCACAGGACCTGGAGGCCAGCTGGCAGGAGCCAGGTGGGACCGTGTGCATAAGACTCAAAAAGGCCAGGAGCTTTCCAAGGACAGAAAATAGCATCCTCAGTGCTGGGGCTGGTACCTGGTAGGCACTTAACAGGTGTGGATGGACCTGACTGGACTGGACTGGATTCAGTCTCCGAGTGGTGTCTTGCAGTGTTCTGCCAGCTGTGGCAAAGGCACACAGAAACGGACTGTGACGTGCACCAACTCCCAAGGAAAATGGATGCATCCACTAGGCCGAGAGCCGAGGAGCCCTGTGAGGACTATTCCGGCTGCTACGAGTGGAAAACCGGGAGCTGGTCCAAGGTGAGTACGGCGCCTGCGCGTCCGTCCCGCCCAGGAAGCGGAGGCGACTCAGGGGGCTCAGCCCTCTCACCGAGGGCCCCAGTTCAACCAGATGTTCCCAGTCTCGCCAGCTGAATTCACTTCTCTCCCAGCTCCACAACTGATGGTGACCCCATACGGGGTCCATTTAGAAGGGCCCTGAGAACCCCCAAAGCAGGACAGAGCGCCATGCACCCTGCAGCGGGCCTGGTCACCAGCCATTGAGAGAGCCTGCTCAGTGGCTGGGAGTCCGTCCCCAGGCAGGCGCAGAGGCCCTGTGGGCACACAGAGCATCACCGTCCCCAGGGCGCTTGGGCAAGGGCTGGGCGACACTTGCGGGGAAAGCACAGGGCCCTGGGGTGAGGAAAGGAGGCCATCTCCCAGAGCCTCGGGGCAGGGGAGTTCAACAGCATTCAAGTGAATGAAAGTTCCCTGCTAGCTATTCCTTTATTCATTCATCCGATATCCTTGACACATACTCAAGGTGGATACCACTGTCACCCTGAGACCCTTCCATGAGTGTTCTAGAATCTTCTTCCAAACCCTGTAATGTTTCTCCTGTCTGATTTCCTGATGAAAATTTCCAGTGAGAACCTGGAGTGTGTTTGTTTCCTTTTGGTCTCAGTAACTGGAAGCTCCCCATTTGCTTCCATTGATACCTATGCTCGAAGGCTGTACGCTGGTGGGAACAGTTTAGAATTGATTGCTGCTGCTGCTAAGTCTCTTCGGTTGTGTCGACTCTGTGTGACCCCATAGACGGCAGCCCACCAGGCTCCCCCGTCCCTGGGATTCTCCAGGCAAGAACACTGGAGTGGGTTGCCATTTCCTTCTCCAATGTATGAAGGTGAAAAGTGAAAGTGAAGTCTCTCAGTCATGTCTGACTCTTAGCAACCCCATGGACTGCAGCCAACCAGGCTCCTTGTCCATGGGGTTTTCTAGGTAAGAGTACTGGAGTGGGGTGCCATTGTCTTGTCTGAGAATTGACTGCTAACAGTTAAAAAATGGGAAATTTCACCTGGCAATCTGGATTTGGGCCTTTCTACGGAAATCTGGCAACCTGGCCTCCATCTGCACATGGCCTTAGTGACCTGGGGCCTAGTAGGGGCCGTTGCGTCTCCCCAGGCTCCTCCAGGCACTTTGGGATTTAATTGACCTGTCTGGCCAGGCAGAATAACAATGTCTGGACTCCATATGTCCAGGTGTGAATTAGAATAAAGCTGTCGTTATTCGAAGGGTCCTTATGGTCACATCTTGAATGCAGCCTGTACTGCTAAAAGGCAATTCCTGTGGTCACTCGTGTCCCCGGGCAGGAGGAGAGGTGAAGAGGGATTGGCTGGGCCTTGGGGGTCTGGGGCCCCAGCCTTGGTTCCTCTGTGCAGTGACCTCTGCGCCAGCAGCCCTCTCCCGTGCTGATCCCTGTGTAACAGAAGAAGAGGCAGAGGTGCAAAGAGGTTAAGCGACTCGGCCCCAGCTCTCTGACAGAGTCCAGGCTCCTGAGCCCCAGTTCAGAGCTCCATCACCGGGTGGACACACGGTGGGGTCCCAAGTCCCCGAGGCAGGTGCTTTGTGGACGGGCCTTGCCAGAGCTTCTGATCACTCTGGATTTACGTACCAGATGGATGTTTTGTTTTCCTGAGTGCAATAAGCTCCCCAGGAGCAGCAGAATGTCCAAAGATGGATGTGAAGAATGCTGAGGAGCTCAGCTCAGCACTTGGCCCCTCCTTGGCCAAGGACATGGGCGCACATTCGGGCAAACTGCCCCCACACAGCCCACTGCACGTGGCTTCCAGGGAAGTAGAGCCTTTAGCTGGCCTTCACCCTTCTAGCCAGGCCATGAAGCATAACACCTCCTGGCCTTCCGGACACTAAGATATTAGAAGGCTGCAGTGCCTACTTTCTGCCACAGCCAGCTTGATCAGCTGGGCAGTGAGGACAAGAGAGTAGGGGATGTGCAGGGCCTCTGTCCAGGGCTGGCATCCAGTGGCTTCGGATTGGGGTGCATCCAGCCTTTGGGGCAAGCCCTGGATGGGTGCCAGCCACTCCCTCCCAGCAGGTCTGGCCAGAGCCAGGGCTCAGGGCAGGCTCGTTCTTCCCAGATGAGAATTATAGGGACGCTGACTTGGAAGGTAGCGTGTGTGTGTGTTTGTGCGTGCACACGTGTGTGCACACACTGGAAACAAGGGTTGCTGGGGATGGCGACCGCATAGACCTGAACCGTGTGTGTGTGTGTGTGTGCGTGCACACACTGGAAACAATGGTTGGAGGAGATGGCGACCGCATAGACCTGAACCGTGTGTGCGTGTGTGTGTGTTTGCGTGCACACACTGGAAACAAGGATTGGTGGGGATGGCGACCGCATAGACCTAAACCGTGTGTGTGTGTGTGTGTGTGTGTGTGTGCGCGCGTGCATGTGCGTGTGTGTGTGCACCCACTGGAAACAAGGGTTGGAGGAGATGGCGACCGTATAGACCTGAACCGTGTGTGTGTGCATGTGTGGGCATGCACACGTGCACACACTGGAAACAAGGGTTGGTGGGGATAGCGACTGCATAGACCTGAACCAGGAGACCCCCACCCCAACTGTTTGCTCACCCCTACCCCCCTCTGCAGCTGCCACCTCTGAGTGCTCTGGCACACACCTCCCCCCTCCTTCCCAGCACAGGAGAAGAGATCTGCCTATTGCTTCCCCGTGTCTGCTCTGGAGACGTGAGAAGGATACAAGTCCCATGAGGCCCTTATTCTCATTCACTGGGTGACCACACTGATGGAAGCAGATTCCAGGGGATGATGGTCCCCTAACATTTTCACTTATTCAGCCTGGATTTGCTTTTTGATTGATAGGTTATTTTTGAAGTGAAGTCGCTCAGTCATGTCTGACTCTTTGCAACCCCATGGACTGTAGCCTACCAGGTTCCTCAACCCATGGGATATTTCTAGGCAAGAGTACTAGAGTGGGCTGCCCTTCCTTCTCCAGGGGATCGTCCCAACCCAGGGATTGAACCCAGGTTTCCTGCACTGCAGGCAGACGCTTTACCGTCTGAGTCGTCCCACAATTGGAGTCTGATGCACTTTCAGTCCAGTCATTGTGGGTAACCCTCCTCTAACCAGCATCCAGACCTCCCACATGCCAGACTTTGAAGGCAGCAAACAAGTTGCCCAAAAGGAAAGTGGAAAGACGTCCGAGCACTGGTAGACCCCCAGTGCAGTATATCTGGATGCTTTGACATCTTCCTTCCAAGCAGCCTCCCATCGCTTGACCCAGAGGTGCTGCTGAGAAAGATGAGCCTGTCTCCAGAGAGGTGATGGATGGGCCAGCCCAAGGACAAGCCACAGGTACTGTCCTGCACTTCCTGAAGTGAGCAGGACCAAGCATCCATTCCTCCAGCTGGGTGAGGGGGCCTGAGAGCCACACCCAGAGCCTGGCTGAGGCAGGGCGGGCTTGGAGGGCATTCAGGGCCCCTTCCCCTCCCCCATCCTCAGCAAACGGCTGAACCCTAACTAGAGACCTATCCAAAAACCTGCTTCACTTTCCCAGCCCTGCGGAGGGCATTATTACTGCTCTGCTCTGTTTGGAAACTGCCCTGCAGCTGCCTGCCCTCCTGGGATGTAAGCTATTTCCAGATCTGTGGGAATCCTTGTTTTCTCCCACTAAATGCTGGGCCTACATCTTCAACCTGGTGGTAGAATGAACGAGGGGTGGGGAGTTGGGGGTGCGGAAGAGAGGGCCCCTGGAACTGGGAAAGGGGGAAATCACATTTCTTTCTAGAGCAGCGTGACTTTTGATCAAAAGTTGAGATGTTACAGTTTCAAGACCAGAGGCATTAATCACCACTGAAATAATTAGAAACAAATTATTCTGGGGAGATTATAATAGATGGTGTTTTAATGAAGACCAGTGACTCTAAGAGTATGTTCCCTTTTACCAAAAAGATCAAAGTGGCCATTGGCTTCCTGGTGCTGGCGGAGGTGCCCTGGAAGGGGCTGGCTGACTTGAGGCCTTGGTGGTGCCCCAGGTGTGCCGCTCCCACCTGAGCCCCAGCATGTCCCAGAGGCCGTGGGAGACCAAATGAAGCTGTAAAAACACACATTCCTGCAGTCGCAGAGCCCCGGGAAGAAGTCAAGGAGAGCGTCTCATTCAAATAGGGCCATGTCGGTGCCCTCCCAGAACAGCAGGAAGATACCTTCTGGGGTTGTGGGCAGAGGGATGGGAGCTCGAGTTCCATGGCCTTAGAAATAGACAGACCTTGTGTCATGAGGGGGCTTGTTCCAGAGAGCTTTTCACCACTTCTGAAGCCTGCACTTCCTGTGCGGGGCCCTGACGGCTCCCCCAACCCTGCAGGGCTGGCCTGCCGGGCCAGTCGGGGTACCCACCTGCTGCAGGCCTGCAGCCAAGCTCAGTGTGGTTCAACCAGCTCCTGCTGTGTGCCAGTCTGTGCTGGGCACTGAGGGGACAAGCTGGACAGTGCCCAGGAGATCCAGGAGACAGAGAGCCAGCTGCGGATGCTAGCCACACTGAGTCCCCTGGCCGGCATGAACACAGCCCCTGCCCGGGGGCAGCCTGAATGGAGTGCTAGTGGAGAGTGATGCTACTTCTGCTGGGACCATTGACCGTGGTCCTGACATTCACCAGGTCTCTAGAATTTACAAAGCATTTGCACTCACATTCTCTCATTTGACCCTATCCCCATTTTACAGGTAAAGAAACTGAGGCTCAGAGTAGTGATGTGAGATTTTTTTCTGGAGGTCACATAACTAGAAAATGGCAGGGCTCAGAGTCCGGCCCTTGCCTTCTGGCTCTTAATCCGCCTTTCCTTTAAATGCATAATAATGTCAGAAGCTTGAGTTTTTAATTTGAAATGGGAAGGAGATGAACTATTATATGCCTCAGATCTAACCAGCATAGTCATAAGCTTGTTGTAAAGCCAAGAATTTATCCACTCTCTCTCTAACTCACCAATCAAAACCTGCTCTCCCCAAGGTTTTGTATTAGTCATGCACACTGTCGTATATTCTGTTGTCTCTACAGACGATCATGCATGTTGTCTCTCTTTATTTGTAAAATAAGCAGTTGAGTCCTAATTAAAAGAAACTTGAGCATCCAAGAGCAGGCATGAGAGGCTCTGGAGACACCAGGGCCCTTTTCTGGGATGTGTGAAACTGCATAACACAGACAGCCAGCACTCTGCAAGCAGGTGAAAGTGAAAGAGTGAGTTGCTCAGTCGTGTCTGACTCTTTGCAACCCCATGGACCATAGCCCACCAGGCTCCTCTGTCCTTGGGATTCTCCAGGCAAGAATACTGGAGTGGGTTGCCGTGTCCTCCTCCAGGGGAGCTTCTCAACCCAGGGATCGAACATCTCCTGCATTGGCAGGTGGGTTCTTTACCACTAGCACCAAATGGGAAACCCACAAAAGGTAGTTGCTCAGTCATGTCAGGCTCTTGGCGACCCCAGGACTGGAGATCATAAAGCTCCTCTGTCCACGGAATTCTCCAGGCAAGGCTACTGGAGGGGCTACTGGAGATCCCCCTTCTCCAGGGGATCTTCCTGACCCAGGGATCGAACCCAGGTCGCCTGCACTGTAGGCGGGTTCTTTACCATTTGAGCCACCAGGGAAGCCCTGCAGACAGGGATCAGGAAATCCTCCATCCCATGCTGCTCTCTGGAGTGTAGGCAGCAGTGGAAGGAGAGTCAGCAGGCGTCAGTGCTTTTCTGAGTGGGCAGGAGGGAGGGGGGTAGATTCCCCCTTGGTCGGGAGCATTTTGTCAGGGGGAGCAGAGCTGGCCACTGGGTCATGAAGCTAAAGAAAAGTCCACAGCCCACACCTGCTCAGATGAGAGAGAAGAACTTGTAGGGCAGCAGGGTCCCTGGAATTGCCAGGTTAGGCACCTGCATGGGAGTGAACTGAATGCAGCTGACCCTTGTTCAACGCTGGTCTGAACTGCAGGGTCCACTTGTACCCAGATATTTTCCAGCAGTCAGTACTGCAGTGTACATGGTCCAGGTGGCATCCTCAGATGCAGAGGAACTGAGACTTGGGGGAATAACCCACGTTGTTCAAGGGTCAGCTGTAGTCTGAAGGCCTCTGCCTTTGCCCCCTCTGTCCCCTGCTGTCCTTCGTTCACCTTTGTGCTTCCTCAGATCAGCCTCCTTTGTGTGGAATCAGAGGTCAGAGAGTGGGGGTGCCTGCCTCACATGCCCAGCCTAGGTTTTAACCATAGACCTGGCCACTGAATCCGAGAAGCTGCCATCCCTAAAAAACACTTCAGTTTTGACACACACTGTCAGTAACCTGAGAACAGGGCACCTCTGCAGGACAACACAGGGGCACGTCCCTGCTCTCCCGATGCCATAACCTTGAAGCAGACTCATCCTTTGTCAGATGGCGTTGGGGTGCCCACCTCCCAGAGCATCCACATAAGGCACCTAAGACACTGCCTGGCTTCG
Source organism: Aepyceros melampus (assembly GCA_006408695.1). NCBI lineage: Eukaryota > Metazoa > Chordata > Mammalia > Artiodactyla > Bovidae > Aepyceros > Aepyceros melampus. The sequence goes on along the minus strand of SJXQ01007298.1, from coordinate 9,812 downwards.
GCATTTTTATCATCGTCTTCACCATCATCATCCGGGACACCCAGGGCTCTCATCTCTGGTCCAAACCATTTGTCTTGTAAACAATTTATGCCTTAGGAGATGAGTTCTTTGAATGTGGTTTGAACCCCATGAAGCAGCGTGTGCTCTGACCTGGGGCTCTGCGTAAGGACAGCGTGGCTCGGGGCAGGAAACAGCTGTACAGCATTTGCTGGGCACCTGGGCCATCCTCTGTAGGAGGGGTGGACGGCCTTTCTAGCAGTTGCTGAGGAGCTGGGAGAGCTCTGTCACCACACTGGTGGCAGCTTCTGCCCAGGGGGGAACAGTGAGCCAGCCCTTGTGGCCCACTCTGTGCTCACAGTGCCCGTCCGGAGCAAGAAGCAAGAGCTCTTGGGACAACCCATCCTTGCAGGTCACAGGGGTGACCTTGGACTTCTGGGTCCCATAGCATCCCAAACAGAACCTGTAGGTCAGCAGACTGCAAATTCAGAGACGGGGGGACCCCAAAGCTAAGGCTGAGGTTAGGATTCAAGGATTCGAGGATCTCAAAAACAGTTTGAAAGAGGAACGTGCATATGTATGCATGTGTGTGTGTGAAAGCATTTCTAGTTCAAGGCAGGAGCAAAGATGGTGGGGATTTTCATCATTGTTTAAACATGCTGTTTCAGGTTTCAACAGCTTCTGAGGTTTTTATGGTTCATGCCAACTCTGAGGGGAAATCTGTCAAAACATCTTTTGACATTTTACCATCCCAGGGCCTTTTAGACACAAGCAGAAAATGGAGTTCCTGTAAGGGGACTCCTTCTGCAGCCCCCTCACTGTCCTGCCCTTCAGAGGATGGCTCGGTGAGAGCATGGTGCAGGCACGCCGTGACGTGAGGGTTCATCCTTGCCCTAGTTCACACTCACCCCATCTCCTGCTCACCCCAGAGCCCGTGTCAGGAGGCCCTGCCCGTCCCCCGCTCTGTAGGATCCAGTGCTCGTGTATGCTATTGTTTTCCTCTTCCCCAGATCTTTACAACTTCCTTTAGCTGATTCTCACAACATCGCCTTCTGATCTGGTGTCATATACGGTCTTGATGTGACAGCTGGGAGGAGTGGAGAGGAGCTCGCCCTGGTGAAGGTGTCCTGGAGCTGGGGCCCGGGTGGTGAGAGGCCTGGTCCCACCCTGCGGGGAGGAGTGTCCGGGAGGCGTGCAGGCTGCCGCGCAGCAGCTGGGTGGGGGCCTGGGGCTGCATCGCAGGAGGATGTGGATGCTCTGAGCCTTGCGCTCTGCCTCCCTGAAGGCAGTGCTGTGCCCTGCGGACCCCATTCCTGCAGTTGGGACATGATGATTCTGCACCTGCTGTGTTCTGAGCGCCTTCCCACCCCTAGTGGCCATTAGCATGAAGATTAAGGAGGACTCACGAGAATGGGTATGAGCCTCGTGCCCGGCACCGGCAGGCGGGCGGGCGGAGTGGGCCCTGCCACTCTTCTGCTACCAACCCCACCAGCATTGTCGTCATCGCCACCCACAGGATGGGTGGCAGGTCCCCTGGCCTTGTGTGTGGTGGGCCGCTGCAGGCACTGCTGGAGACAGGGCCTGGGGCTCTGCACACACTCAGGCCATCTGGAAGGAGCTTTCCGGGCGGGTTATGACTGATCTTTCTGTCTTGGTTTCTCAAGGCTTGGGGAGCCACATTAAATGTTAATGTCAAGCATGGCTTGAAAAGACTACCCAACAGTGACAGAGTGCTTCACAAAAGACCAGGACTGTTTCTTTATAGACCTGTTTGCTTAGTTTTTAAAAGCCTAAAAAATGGCTTCACAGTGATGCCTGGGGCTAATTCGATGCTGTCAGGAGACACTGCTGTCTCATTACTGTTTACTTAAAACAGTGGCCGAGCAGAGGCCGACAGAGGTCAGAGTCGTCATCTGTGCCTGTTACCCTTAATCTCACGAGCTCAGGTTACAGGGAGGTGCAGCCGTGCAGCCTCTCTGGAATCACGTGTGTCTTCGGGGCCAAGTCACCCTCTAACTGCTCCTGCACGCCACGTGGCTGCGCTGCCTGATCATTGCCGAGAGCCAGGCAAATGTGGATGTCTGCACCTGCTAAGCAGGCCAGTGACTCAGGGCACCTTCCCGGGCTCCAGGGACCCCTGGCCAGCTCTCTCTGCTTTTAGACCTGTGCTTGCTGTTGTTAACAATAGTAGCAGCACTTGTCCATCCGAGACTCTCTGCCAGGCACCTGTTCTAAGCTGTCTTTAACCTTGGAAATCATCCTACAAGAAAGGTTTTATTATCCTCAAGCTACAAATAAAGAAGCCAGGGCTCATATAGGTGAAGTAACTTGTCCGAGGTCACACTGCTGGTAAGGGGGGATGCAGCTTGCTGACAGGCCTGTCCTGCTCACAGTGACCATCCCTGCTGAAACTCCTGCCAAGGAGTGGGTAGATATGCGTGGATTTTAGGCCAGGGCTATTTGAGGCACTCCCTTGGCCCAGATGAAAATGCAACAGGCCTGGAAGGTGGCAGCTGCACCAAAGCATCCTTAGTGGAATTCTCCACTTTTGTGTTTAATTACATAGGTGATTCCATCTTGCTTGGAAAGACAGAAGAAAAAACTAGGCCCACAAACCAGGTGATGACATGGTAAACTTTTTCAATGGTTTGTCTTCAAACTTTTATATGGGTACATACACTCCCATAGGTACTGGACAAAAATGGGATGGTTTCTGTATGGGCTACTCTGTAACCCATCTGTCTCCTCACCTGAGGCTCGAAACAGCCTCTGCAGGGCTGGATCAGCCCCCGTTCCCAGGAGGCTATGCAGGCACCCGATGTTCTCAAAGGTTCTTTTGAGTGAGAACAAATCTTGCATAACCCAAAGTGAAAGTTGCTCAGTCGTGTCTGATTCTTTGCGACCTCATGGACTATACAGTCCATGGAATTCTCCAGGCCAGAATGCTGGAGTGGGTAGCCTTTCCCTTCTCCAGGGGATCTTCCCCACCCAGGGATTGAACCCAGGTCTCCCACACTGCAGGAGGATTCTTTACCAGCTGAGCCACAAGGGAAGCCCAAGAATACTGGAGTGAGTAGCTTGTCCCTTCTCCAGGGGAACCTCCCGACCCAGGAATTGAACCAGGGTCTCCTGCATCACAGGCAGATTATTTACCAGCTGAGCTTTCAGTTCAGTTCACTTCAGTTCAGTCGCTCAATTGTGTCCAACTCTTTGTGACCCCATGAATGGCAGCACACCAGGCCTCCTTGTCCATCACCAACTCCCGGAGTTCACTCAAATTCACGTCCATCGAGTCGGTAATGCCATCCAGCCATCTCATCCATGGTCATCCCCTTTTCCTCCTGCCCCCAATCCCTCCCAGCATCAGAGTCTTTTCCAATGAGTCAACTCTTCACATGAGGTGGCCAAAGTACTGGAGTTTCAGCTTTAGCATCATTCTTTCCAAAGAACACCCAGGGCTGATCTCCTTCAGAATGGACTGGTTGGATCTCCTTTCAGTCCAAAGGACTCTCAAGAGTCTTCTGCAATGCCACAGTTCAAAAGCATCAATTCTTCGGTGCTCAGCCTTCTTCACAGTCCAACTTTCACATCCATACATGACCGCTGGAAAAACCATAGCCTTGACTAGACAGACCTTTGTTGGCAAAGTAATGTCTCTGCTTTTCAATATGCTATCTGCCTCGAATCAGACCCCTATGAGGGGTGGTGTCTGCAGGATCTCAGCAGGCCCCACAGCAGCTGAGCATCAGGCCTGGCCCTGCCTCGTGGAGGTGCTGAAAGCCATGAGGACAGATGCTGGAGCCTCTGCAGAACTTTGGAGACACCCGCTGAGATCTCATAGGGCAGTGCTTTTTACAGACTGGGAAAAACATCAGTGACTAAGCTAGGAAAAATAATGAAGAAATGGTGGATCTGGGCAATTACCTGTTTTTCTGATTCCTGGCCTCCCACAGAAGCTCCATCCAGTACAACCTCTAATGCGTACAGGAAGATGAAATTTGGTCCATGAAATGGGACAGCTGGGGTCCTGTCCCTCCTTTCCCACTTACTACCTTTAACCTTGGGCAAGACTCTGACAGCCGTCTGTCTCAGTGGATGGTTGTAAAATGTTACACACTGTTGTGGAATCCTACAGGTGAGCCCACAGACAGAACAAGCTGCATACGCAGGCAGGGCTTGTCCCGAGTGCTTTGCCCCAGCCCAGCCCCAGAGCATGTTAATAAACAAGACTAAGAATTCTCAGAGGGGAGATTAGTCTTCCAGGTTGCCCCAGGCTCTTGAATTTTACAACTGTCATTGGTCCTTTCACACCAGAGGCCCTGTGAGTTCTGCACATGGTTTTAGTAGGTCCATAGAATTGAGCCCTTGCCCTGATTGCACATAAATAATAATGACACCTGCAAAAGGCATTGGGCAGGAAGTGCCCTGCTGGTAGGGTCTGCATACCTTGCAGTCAGGGGGCCCATGAAAGTGAGACCAGAGTCCCAGGCCCTTCTCTGTTAGCCTGTGTAGTTTCCTGGGGACCCAGAAAACCCACCACGGCCTGCCCACCTCCTTCTCCAGGGAGCACCAGGACACCCGGCTCTTCCTCTTGCTGTGTCTCCCACAGCAGGTGGCACCGATGAGCCAAGAGATGCCACAAGGCCCAGTGGTCCGTCCAGTAGCACACATGGCCCCCTCTTCCCCAAGTACCCAGTAGCACAGAAATGAGACTTCACACACATGCTTTCCCAGGGAGCAGGGCTTTAAAAAAATTTATGAGCAATTTAAATATAAAAGCCTTTAATGGTGTAGGTGGACTAGTCAAATGCCTACTTAAAATATGTAACTTAGTCATGTAATTATATGTTCATATTTAAAGTTTATATGTTATGTTTTAATTTAGAAATACTGCTATTTTCTGTCTCTATTGTATTATGAAGTTGAACCTGATAAAATTGCTATTTCCTATGGAGTCGAAAACAGTTGAGTATAAGCAGTTTTGTAAAGTGCATCCTAGTATTTGCAGCATCTGTCTTCTTCGTCACTCACTCTACCTTCTGATCCCTTGTCAGTTTGCCAGTGTGCAGGGCACTGCCATCCCCATCCACTGAGATGCCACCTTTGTTGGATGTACTCTTTTCATTGGATATTCCCTCACAAGTTTGGCATGGCCTTGCTCTGCTTTGGGTAACCTTGCTCTGTGTTGGCATGACTTAGAACAGGCAAGGCTTTGCTCTCATTCATAGGACTTTGCACTGTGTTAGGACCCTGAACCCTGCTTCCCTGGTGGCTCAGACAGTAAAGAATCTGCCTGCAATGCAGGAGACCTAGGTTCAGTCCCTCAGTTGGGAAGATCCCTTGGAGTAGGAAATGGCAGCCCATTCCAGGATTCAGGCCTGGAGAACCCATGCACAGAGGAGCCTGTGGGCTACGTACAGTCCATGGCGTCTTGAAGAGCCAGGCACGACTGAGCAACTAAGCACGCGAGATCCTGGGCCATTTCCTTCACTTACCCTGTTGGTGTGGACTTCCAGTCTCTGTGGAGAGCCACTTCCCAGATTACTTTTCAAGTGATTTTCAAACATTTTTACACCACCCTCCCTCATAATTTAACAGATTATAATGTCCTACTTCCAGGAGAAAAAAGCTAAATTTCTTTGCCTCTCTTTTAACCCCCAGCTGATCTTGCTGCAAATAATTGAGGGCACCCCTTACCCCTGTCTTGAACTGGGAGAGGTTTGTTGTTACTTAGGCAATTTATTCTTTTCCAAGAATAATTTTGAGTGAAAGGCTTCACTTCTAGTATTTGAGCACACCTCTTACCTGTCTGGGCTTCCCAGATAACACTATGATAAAGAACATGCCTGCCAGTGCAGGAAATATAAGAGACATGGGTTTGATCCCTAGGTTGGGAAGATCCCTGGAGCTGGATATGACTGAAGTGCCTTAGCATGCAGCACATCACCTCTATATAAACTTAATATTTGGGACTGCAGGTGGATGTCTGTTCTTGCTTAATTATACATCTGTGCTAAGTTGCTTCAGTTGTATATGACTCTTCGAGACCCCACAGACTGTAGCCGGCCAGGCTCCCCTATCCATAGGATTTTCCAGGCAAGAATACTGGAGTGGATTGCCTTTCCCTTCTCCAAAGGATCTTCCTGACCCAGGGATCAAACCCATGCCTCTTAAACATCTCCCGCGTTGGCAGGCAGGTTCTTTACCACTGGTCCCACCTAGGAAGCTTAATTACACATCAGTTCAATTCAGTTCAGTCTCTCAGTCATGCCCGACTCTTTGCAACCCCATGAATCACAGCACGCCAGGCCTCCCTGTCCATCACCAGCTCCCAGAGTTCACTCAAACTTACATCCATCGAGTCGGTGATGCCATCCAGCCATCTCATCCTCTGTCGTCCCCTTCTCCTCCTGCCCGCAATCCCTCCCAGCATCAGAGTCCTTTCCAATTACACATATTTGTATACAAATACTCAACTACTTTGTTGTAAGAAAACAGAGCTCTGTACACTATACACAGGACCCGGGGAAGAAATCCAGATGAGTCAGAGATTCTCAGCTCTGGCTGCTTGTTGGAGTCACCTGGAGAGCTTTGAAAAACCCTGATGCCCTGTGCCTCCTCCAGGGATACTGGCTGATGGGTCTGGGCATCAAGATCTTTCCAAGCTCTCCAGGTGACCCCACACAGAAGGCCCCAACCTGCAGCCTCTCCCTCGGGGATGCCCTCCAGGCAGAAGTCACATGCTGTGGCACCTGTTCCGTGTATCTAGTCTGTGGGAACCTGCTCACCTGACCTCATCCCTCCACAGAGCACCCCTCAGACTTTCCTGTGCTCCCGTACCAACTCCTGAGCTCTGGGGCGGAACCCAGGAATGTGCATTTATCATGCACGAGGGATCTCCAAGCTGCAAGCTTCCCCTGATGGACTTACCAAGAAGAGGGACATGGAGCAAGGCGCACAGCCTTGCCTCTCAGGGAGAGCCCATTCTAGTTTGAACGTGCCAGGACCCTCAGCGGAGGAGCTGGGGGAAGGGGGCTTTGTGGTTTTCCTACGTCGTTTATGATTTGGAAAGACTGGCCCATCAGGGCCCTGTGCTCTCTGAGCCTTTCCTCTTTCTAAAGTGAGAAAAGAAATTGTGATCTTGCTTGTTAGACTAGAAAGCAGAATTCACCTGGGGCACAAAAGCCCCTTTGGGAGCACAGATGATGGCTGCCTCTCATGGATGAAGGGCTCCACACCGAGCCTGTGCCAGAGGGCTCCGCCTGGCATCCTCACTACGCATGGCATTCAGAGAGGCCTTGCTCCCCTCTCTCACCTCTAGGTTCCTGTGTCCATCCCAGCTGGGCTGCTGCACCTGTGGATTTTGCTTTATTCAAGTTCTGCAGAATGCTCTCAGAACCCTGTAAACCATAGGTTGTGTGCATGTTAGTGGACCCCAGATGAAGAGAGAGTGTGTGTGGACCAGGCTCTCTGGCCGGGAGCTGAACAACTTAATGGAGAGACAGTTCTAGCAGCTCCCAGGAAAGCAAGTGAGGGCAAGGAGCTGGCAAGTGGGATTAGGGGAGGGAATCCTGATGCTGAATACCTGGCAGGTTCCCTGTAAAACACTTTAAAGGAGCACAAGGGGGAACCAGAAGAAGGGCAGGAGACAGAACACATAGTCTTACAAGGCCTCTTTATGGGAGGGTGGGATGGTCTGCCAAACAACACTGGGAATTTTCAGTTCAGTTCAGTCACTCAGTCGTGTCCGACTCTCTGTGACCCCTGAATCGCAGCACGCCAGGCCTCCCTGTCCATCACCAACTCCCAGAGTTCGCTCAAACTCACGTCCATCGAGTCAGTGCTCCCATCTAGCATCCCTGGATGCTTCTGTCATCCCCTTCTCCTCCTGCCCCCAATCCCTCCCAGCATCAGAGTCTTTTCCAGTGAGTCAACACTTCACATGAGGTGGCCAAAGTACTGGAGTTTCAGCTTTAGCATCATTCCTTCCAAAGAAATCCCAGGGCTGATCTCCTTCAGAATGGACTGGTTGGATCTCCTTGCAGTCCAAGGGACTCTCAAGAGTCTTCTCCAACANTTAAATCTATTCCTCACTTCCACTGTATAATCATAAGGGATTTGATTTAGGTCATACCTGAATGGTCTAGTGGTGTTGCCCACTTTCTTTAATTTAAGTCTGAATTTGGCAATCAGGAGTTCATGATCCGAGCCACAGTCAGCTCCCGGTCTTGTTTTTGTTGACTGTATAGAGCTTCTCCATCTTTGGCTGCAAAGAATATAATCAATCTGATTTCGGTGTTGACCATCTGGTGATGTCCATGTGTAGAGTCTTCTCTTGTGTTGTTGGAAGAGGGTGTTTGCTATGACCAGTGCATTTTCTTGGCAAAACTCCATTAGCTTTTGCCCTGCTACATTCTGTATTCCAAGGCCAAATTTGCCTGTTACCCCTGGTGTTTTCTGACTTCCTGCTTTGCATTCCAGTTCCCTATATGTAGTTTCTCCGACAGCTGCCCAAAGCATATGTTGCTACTTGAAGAGTAAGATAGGCCAGACAGATGTTTCAGATAACCTCTCTGTGTCAGGTGGTTTATAAACAAAGCTTAGATCCTTTGCAGTTTTCCTTAAAAGATGTTTTATCAACTTTGAGCATAGTAGTTGATGTATATAAAACATTTCCACAAGATCAAACCATCCCCTTGGAATTTTCAGGACTTGGATCTAAATACTCTATGATGTGAATCAGATATGTGGGTAGGTGAGCACATTGTGTAGGTAGATCCATTTCAGATAATGTGGTACAGTCGTTTAATATCATGGCCTCAGGAAACTTCTAAAAACTGTCTGGTAAAGGTAGTTGAATGTAGCTCACTGTTCACCATGGAATTGTAATCTCTTTGAAAGTGTTTTGAACAAATGAAAATAAAATAAACAAGTGAAAAGCAGGACAAAAGTTGAAGTTGACTAGAGATTCAAAATATTTGCACTTCAAGGAATCTCAGTATATTAATATTTTACTTTTGGAGATGCTTCTTGGGAAGGAAATTCTTAACCTCCTCGATTACTCTTGGAACTTTTCTTGCCACTTAAGGCAATTCTACTTTGGTAAAAGACACTGTTTGGAGCCTAAGTGGACAAGCAGACTAAGTTCCACATGCAGAATTGTAGAGGTGCTTCCCAGCAAGTGGAGGCCCCGTTTGCTCTCATAGGTGAGGCAATAGTTTTTTTCTGTGGTATCCTTTGAAAATGGTACTGGAATATAAGAAGGGTCTTTATCTTTTTATTTGTTTCTTTGTTTTACATGTAGTTAGATTCTCTAATGATCAGCATAATAATACCAGACCAGCTTAATTTTGGATGTCTTCACTATTTCTTCTTTGGCTATCTACAGCCAGATTTATATTTTTATTAAAGTTATCATAATGCAAAATTATGGAAGATGCTGCCTGACAAGATCATTTCCAGTGATGGTAGATTATTTTGCCTTTTAGCAGATACCTAATCAGAACTTTACTGCATTAAAAAATTAAAATTAAAAAATATATTTCTAACTTTTAATATTTATTGCTTTCTTCAACTAAATTTTAGGATCGCAATATATAAAATAAGTAAAAATAGAGTTTCTGTAGTTGAAATGAGGTGAGGGATGTTCAAAGTCCCATTGGTGGACCTCCCAGAGTGCACTTTAGTGGGTGTGGTGGTCACTATATACCATGAAGCAAGGCTGTGCTACAGCTTTATTTCATTTATTCAGCCAGCAGAAAATATATGTTAGGCAAGACATTGTTACAGGCTAAGCAGTAGTCCAATCATTCGTT
>SJXQ01007297.1:224183-254867 GCA_006408695.1 Aepyceros melampus | reverse complement strand
ATTATCTTATGTTAGTAAAAATAAAGAGGAAATTTTTTTCCCCCCCCCCCCCCCCAGTTTTACAGACCTATGAGTTCTGTCCACAGCTCCTCAAGGGGTCCCTGCTTCTAGAATAATCTGAAATAAATCCTCTTTTTTTTCCCCTGGTGCTCTTCTGTCTCCTGTAGCTGATGTGTCTCATTTCACTTTGAAGCTACAAGTGATTAACTACAATTAAAAACACTGCAAAGCAATCGTAAGTTGAGCAAGTTAAATACTAAGAACTTTCTAAGAAATTAATGGTTACTATGGAGACCTCATCTAAAGGATGGGGGCAGTTTCTCACGATATCTGCTGTCTGGTTGGTCTCTGCCTATTCTTGGGACTGGGGTTCACCAGATTGATCTCTCAGAATTAATGCAAACCATGATCTGTGATTTGGGCTTGTAATTACTGTTTGAATGAAATAGTTCTTCTCCCTGGTGATGGTTATTGATTATCATGTAGTTATTTACCCAACATCATTTCCTCAGTAAATGCCTCCCCTTCTCCATGGAGATAATATCCCTGATTGAATGTCCTTCCAGAAGGGGTTATTGATTTCGACTTTCCTAACCTCACCTACTGAAGAAGGAAATGGCAACCCACGCCAGTACTCTTGCCTGGAAAATCCCATGGATGGAGGAGCCTGGTGGGCTACAGTCCATGGGGTCGCAAAGAGTTGGACACGACTGAGCGACTTCACTTCACTCACTTCATACTTTATCACTGGAGTAGGAAATGGCAACCCACTCCAGTGTTCTTGCCTGGAGAATCCCATGGATAGGGGAGCCTGGCAGGCCATGGTCCATGGTGTCGCAGAGAGTCAGACACAATTGAAGTGACTGAGCAAGAGCAAGAGCAAACCTCATCTACTCAGGTGCTGGGCTTCTCTTGGCTTCAGGATACCACCCTCTCCTGCTTTCACTTCGACCTCCCTAGCTTGGTCATTCTCCCCTGATGATTTGTTATCCTCTAATTGCAAAAAAAAAAAAAAGTGCCCCTGGGCTCAGTCCAGGATCCTTTTTTGTGTTGGATCCAGCCTTAAGCCTTTATTATCTTTAATATATTTTTTCTACTTGGTTTTGTTTTATTTATTTTTTAAACTTTTTATTTTATACTGGAGTATAGCTGATTAGCAATGTTGTAATAGTTTCAGGTGGACAGCAAAGGGAGTCAGCAATACATATATAGATATCCATTCTCCCCTAAATTCCCCTCCCATCTAGGCTGCCCCATAACATTGAGCACATTTCCCTGTACTATACAATAGGTCCTTGTGGGTTATCCATTCTAAATATAGCAGTGTGTCCTGTACATTCCAAACTCCCTACCTGTTCCTTACTCTTGTCCTTCCTCCTTGCAACCCATAAATTCATTTTCTAAGTCTGTGAGTCTGTTTCTGTTTTGTGACCAAGTTCATTTGTATTATTTCTTTTTAGATTCCACATATAACAGCACAAGCCTTTATAAACCATGTACTTTGTGATAATGCTAAAATTGTCATCTCTGGACCTGACTTTCCTTGGCTCCACATCCCCATATCCACTATCCATTATTTCACACATCTAATTTAGCATTGTATGCACATCTCAAGTGTGACTTGGGCCAAGTTTGACATTTTTATTCTTCAACTCTTTCTTCTAGAATTTTTCATCTCAGTGATGTTGGTTGGCATGACCCACCCACAAGCTCAAGGAAAACAACTAGAAGTCATTCTGTTTCTTTGTTTCCCTTAATCCCTTGCAATGGCAAGTCCTGTTGGCTAACTCTCTCCCTCCCCAATCTGACCACAGCTCAGCCATCTCTCCTGCCATTACCTCTGCAGAGGCTCCATCATCTTTCATGTCTCCTCCTATCTATGTCTCAGCAATAGCTTCCTGATCGATTCTCCTCCTTCTCTCACCCCTTTATCTCCTCTTTCTGTAGCCCTCAGGGTGATCTTTCAAGCTGGATTACGCATGCCCATGCTTAAAACCCTCTGACCCCTCCCTATTGCTCTTAGAATAAAATCTCCTCCTTGAGTGGCCTGCTCAATTTTACATCATCAATTCCGCAGGCTTCTTGGGCCTTGACACATCCCATAGTTCACTCATTGAGTTCCAGCCACACTGACTGCCTCTCTGTCCCTGAATGTCTCAAGTTTGATGCCCTCTCAGAGTTTTTGCACTTGTTCCCCCATCTTCCTGGAACCTGATACTCTCATAATTTTGTCTCCTGATGCTTCTCACCATCAGGCACCATTCAAGTTCATGGGCCACTTGCTTGGTGATGCCCTCTGTGGCCCGTGAGCAGCCTTCTCAGTCACCGGAATCAAGCAGATGGTTTTAGTCCCTCAAGCTTCCCCTGGCCTGTTTTGATTTCTTCATAGCACTGAACACTCACTAGTGTTTGTTGTTCATTTATGGGCTCAATTCTCTGTTCACTGTGTCCTCTCTAGAAGGCAAACTCAACAGCACAGCTTTTGTCAAATATGTTAACCTTTGAAACTCTAGCACTGAGAACCATGCCTGGCTCCAAGTAATTGTCCAGTAAAATTTTCTCGGCCAGTCTGGAGAAATGGATGGGTTACTGCATTGTTACCATTCTCTGGATACTCCTAGTAGCTGAGCATCAGGCTTGGTGTGGCATCTTCTCTGGCCAGGATGCACAGGAGTGTTATTTAGACCATTTGTGAGTTGAATGCAAATTTACCAACCATCTGGCTGGTCCCTGAGTAACTGTTGGATTTGTAATGGATGGATTAGGAGTTTACTGAGATCCCAGCCATTAAGCTGCTCTTGTAGGACAGATGGATTATGTCCTATAAATTGGCCCCCAGTAGAGACCAGGTCCAGGGCAGGATGGGGTAGGAGTGTATCGAAGAGAAGGGTGAAGTGGGAAAGAAAAAGAAGGGATCCCAGTGTAGGGAGCACAGCTGCTTCCATCAGGAGTGGGGAACGGGACAGCCTGGCAGGCATCCAGGGCATCTCCCTCGCTTTAATTGCCCAAGTGCTGAGTGAATAAGCCCTTCTACCAGCTGGGCTTTCCTGGTGGCTCAGCGGTAAAGAATCTGCCTGCAGTGCAGGAGACACAGGTCGATCCCTGGGTTGGGAAGATTCCCTGGAGGAGGGCATGGCAACCCACTCCAGTATTCTTGCCTGGAGAATCCCATGGACAGGGGAGCCTGGTGGGCTATGGTCCATGGGGTTGCAGAGTTGGATCCGACTGAAGCCTCTGAGTACATGTGTACCAGTTGGGAAGAACACATTTGACAAAGAGACTCTGTCACATAGGTGCGTCCTACCTGGGCATGAGAGCAAGGAACTCTCATAGGTTCTGTTGCTGAAAGAGGCTTTTGCCATTCACCCATGTAGACAAATCCCACTCAACTTGCTGGATAGAGAAAACACCAAGGCTGTGGGAGGAAAGAGGGTGGTCAAGCTCACAGAGCTGTTGAATAACAAGCTTAGACTCTGGTCTCCTTGGTGTAATTGAAAAATATTTTTATTATTCCTCTCTGGAAGCACAAATCACCAAGACAGTGGGAATAGGACTGGACATTAACTACATTCCAGAAATGGTTAGGACATTTGATCCTGGCATGAGTCCTAGGCATACAGTGATGAATTTCTGGACCCTGCTCAGGTCTTTGTTCAAATCCCAGATCAGCCCAGAATCCCCATCTGAGTTGCAGTTGCATCTATTCTATTACTTCATTATGATTTCTCTTTGGCTTTTTCACAATATATGAAATGTATATGGTGATTTGTCATGCAGAATTCATTCCAAACTCCTTCCAGAGTGACTTCCTATACTGTTGAGGTTGGAAAGCTAGCAGTTACACTTCTTAGACTCTCTTGAAGTTTTGGATCAAAACCATCAACTCCATCAGTTATATGTACTTGTGTGAGATTTGGCAGGTGAGGTCATTGTTTTGCTGCAGTAGCTGGGATATTGGATTTTTCTGCAGCAGAGTTCCAGGCTCCACTCACTGCTTTCCTGAATGTGGAAAGGCAGTTCTGCTGAAGGGACAGCTTAAGAGGTTTCTTTTTATTATTATTATTGGTTTTACTTTACAATATTGTATTGGTTTTGCCATACATCAACATGAATCTGCACGGGTGTACGTGTGTTCCCAATCCTGAACCCTCCTCCCACCTCCCTCCTCATACCATCCCTCTGGGTCATCCCAGTGCACCAACACAAGCTTGATCGTGGGATCATAAGACAGTGGTGCATTATTGGAATCTGTGATCTTGGGGTAGACTTCCTGATTGTGGCAGGGGCAGAAGCTCCCCTGGTAAGCAGACTCATTCTTAGAGGCTGAGCATGTTCTGCTATCATTTCAACAATTTGTTAAGTACTTATGGTAGATTGGTCACAAAAAATGGCCATAATTTTCCCTATTCCTTCTAAAGTTCACAACTCTTTGCAATGAAACTTTGCAACCCATCCCTTGGAGAGAGTCTCTTTCCCCACTCCTAGAATTTGGGCTCCAAGAAGGCAATGGCAACCCACTCCAGTACTCTTGCCTGGAAAATCCCAAGGACGGAGGAGCCTGGTAGGCTGCAGTCCACGGGGTCCCGAAGAGTCAGGCACAACTGAGTGACTTCACTTTCACTTTCACTTTCATTCACTGGAGAAGGAAGTGGCAACCCACTCCAGTGTTCTTGCCTAGAGAATCCCAGGGATGGCAGAGCCTGGTGGCACAACTGAAGTGACTTTTAGTAGTAGTAATAGTAGAATTTGGGCTGCTTGTAACTTGCTTTAACCAATAGAATTAGGCAAAGTAACACTGCCCATTCTGAGCCTGTGCCTTAAGAGGCAGTTTCCCTTTTGCAACTCTCTCGGCAGCTCTGTGAAAAGCTCGAGCTAGTCTGCTAAATGATCATAAATACATGGCCCCATTGCCTTCATCACACTCAAGCAACAGATGCAGTGAGGCTTAGCTAATTTGCAACTGAGCACAGGAGACAGTGACCCAGCCAAGACCAGAAGAACCACCTGGTTAAGCTCAACCCAAATTAAGAGCCCACAGGATCATGAGCTAAGTACATGGCTCTTGTTAGAAGCCACAAAGTTTGGAGTGGTTTGTTAAACAGCAAGAGATAGCAGAGAGAAGGGAAATAAATCCACTATGCTTAAAATAGCTAGAGGGGGTTTTGTTGTCTGCAACTGAGCCTTGACTGATATATACCTAAATTCAATGTTTTTGAGACCAAGTTCATCCCATCCTCTGACACATGCTGTTTCTCTTCTGGAGCTTCCACCTAGTCATGCAGCTCTTTCTTCTCCTAACCATGGTATCAGCTCAGTCACTGAGACTTGTTTCTTTTTCCCAAAAACACTGTTGTGTCCATTGTCTACAGTCACCCAGTCCATGTCACCTTCCTTTCCAGTTTGGAGAACGATCGCCGTCCTGTTGCTTTTTCTGCTTTCACCCTTGTCCTCTTCCCTTCTCCTCTCAACAAGGCAGCTGGACTGAGAGTTCAAAATTGTGACCCTGATTGTGGAGTAGGGACCCTTGCGTGCTGTGCTTCACCAGCCTGAGGAGGCAGAGCTCTCTCTCACTCTCTCTCTCTCCAGGACATAGATCTTTCCCTTTCCTTCAGTTCCTAGAATCCTCTTTTCACCTTTCCATCTCAGGACCTTTGCACATATTGACCTTCATGCCTGCAACAGTTTGCCAGTGTACTTGGTAATTTCCTACCCAACCTTCAGAGCTCAGTATGAGTGTTACATATAGATATATAAGGACTATGTGGTTTACTGGGCTGTTATATAATAGTGATTTATATAAATCATGTCATTGATATAATATATAGTAATTATTATATGTGTAATGATAAATAATATGATATATAATTATATACAATATAATTAAATGTCATACAATTTATATATTATATACAATTATATAGTTTACATATAAATTTATTTATTTATATGTAGATGTATTTATAAATATAAAAATACTTTTATAATACATTTATTTATATTGATACATAAATAATATATTCATTAATGGAATATTATATATAATATACAATTTTATGTGGCATAGTTTGTAATATATAATCATATTATATATGCTGCATATTTAATTTATAGCTTATATAAATTATATCATTTATATATGTTATATGCATACACTATTTCAAATACTGCATTTTCTTCATCCATTCATCCCATATAGTCTGATTTCATAGGCCTGGGCTGAAATCTGGTGACCTTCATTTTTAGTAGAATTCCTGGGGAAATTTCCACAGACCACACTTGGGGAAAAGGTGTAAATGGAGGCTTTAAAGGTATGGAAAGAGTGTAGGCTTCAGTAAGTATTTACCATGCACTTGCTATGCCTCTGGGTGGATGTGTAAGTCATGAACCCAGCCTCCAAGTGCCTTATTTTAACTGGAGATTCATGCTTTTCCTGCGTGAAGTATTTAAGTGGATGGTATAGGACAAATGTTTTCTAAGAGAGCTTTCCCTTACATATTAGGGCTACCTGGGGGTGGAGAAGACAAAGCTCTTAAGATGCTAATTTCTCACTTGAGACTTGGGAGAAAATTTAGCTACTGGAGAGAGCAATGGGCTTAGAGTCTGTTTGATTTTGTATCCAATCTTTTCCTGAACTAACTGTATATATAATCTTAGGCAAGTTGTTTTACATTTTCTAAGCCTTAGTATCTTCCTTTATAAAAAAAAGAGATGATGACAAAAAGAAAAGAATCTCTATCCTACTGTATTGTTATTAGAAATATTATAGGCAATGAATTTAGCCTAGAGCACGGGCTTCTAGTGGGTACTCAAATGGTGAATTGTATTATGTATATTGAACTGTCAAGCAGTATATAATTACGACTTCAGGCTTCAGTGGGAGAGTTTCTGTGACGAAATGTGTCTTGGATTTAAAGGTTCACTTTGCCCTTTATTAGCTGCATGACTTAGCACTTTCTCTATTTTCTGAATTCCAGTTTGTTTACCTTTAAATTGAGAGTAAGACTGTGTATCACATATTCTTATAACCTAAGTTAAATGAAAAAGCCTAGCTAAAAACCAAACATGATGCCTTGAATATATATTTGGTGCTCAACAAATACTTAGTAGCTGGGATTAAAGAGTGAATACTCTTAAACTTAAGAAAGTACCCACCCACTATTTAAGAATGAGGCGTAGAAATCAAAGGACTAGGGAAAACTGCTGCTGCTGCTGCTAAGTCGCTTCAGTCGTGTCTGACTCTGTGCGACCCCATAGACGGCAGCCCGCCAGGCTCCCCCGTCCCTGGGGCTCTCCAGGCAAGAACGCTGGAGTGGGTTGCCATTTCCTTCTCCAATGCATGAAAGTGAAAAGTGATAGTGAAGTCTCTGAATTCCAGTTTGTTTACCTTTAAATTGAGAGTAAGACTGTGTATCACATATTCTTATAACCTAAGTTAAATGAAAAAGCCTAGCTAAAAACCAAACATGATGCCTTGAATATATATTTGGTGCTCAACAAATACTTAGTAGCTGGGATTAAAGAGTGAATACTCTTAAACTTAAGAAAGTACCCACCCACTATTTAAGAATGAGGCGTAGAAATCAAAAGGACTAGGGAAAACTGCTGCTGCTGCTGCTAAGTCGCTTCAGTCGTGTCTGACTCTGTGCGACCCCATAGACGGCAGCCCGCCAGGCTCCCCCGTCCCTGGGGCTCTCTAGGCAAGAACGCTGGAGTGGGTTGCCATTTCCTTCTCCAATGCATGAAAGTGAAAAGTGATAGTGAAGTCACTGAGTCATGTCCAACTCTCAGTGACCCCATGGACTGCAGCCTACCAGGCTTCTCCATCCATGGGGTTTTCCAGGCAAGAGTACCAGAGTGGGGTGCCATTGCCTTCTAATACTGACCAAATAGCATGTCTCTGTGAAATTCAGAGAGTTTTGGAACGTTGACAGTTAAAACACAAGATTCTTCTGTTGCAAGTGATACCAAACTGAACTGAAACATGCTTGAGAAAAAAAAAAAATCAACAAAGAGTATTCTATATAGTGAACATCTATGTAATTGCTAAATTCAGAGTAGGACCATCTTCAGGCATGGCTGTATCAAGTGGCCACCAGGATGCAGTCACACTGTCCCATCTCCTGTTTCTATCTGCTATCTTTCACTGGTGGCACACTCCCTACCAGTGATGGCAAAATGATTTCTAGTAGTTCTTAGCCTTCCTCTTGTTCTCTCCTCAATCCAGGCAGAAGAAACATTCTTTTTCTCTAAACTCTTGAGCATATGAACTTGAATTAATGATGATTGAATTGACCTGGGTCATTTGTCCATCTGGACACCCATTTTCATGAACAGAAGATGGAACATCCTGATTGGCCCAGGACTAGGCCATGTGCCTGCCCCTGAGTCTGGTATGGCTGAGTCTAGCCATAACACAGATTCCAAGGACTGAGCGTTAGGGTACAATGGGTCTCCCCCAATATGTAAGTGTTAAAATAGGAAGGGGAAATAGATGCTAGAAAAATTTAAAAACAACAGATTCTGCTATATTTGTTTCTCTCCTTTTTCTATTTATATGCATCTCTCTCTATTTCCTAGTACTGACATCCGAGGAAGAAAACACTGGGGGCTTGTTTTCCACAGTGAACTTTGGGAGCCAGGACTACATCCTGATTTAAAACTAGTCTTTGGTGGGAGACAAATCTGAGAAATAGAAGTGGTAAGGAGGAGGACAGGAAGCAGAATTCATCCCTGGAGGCTTTCAGAAGGGGAGAGGGACCCATGGGGAGTTGGTCTGGGAGAAATTTACTTACTTCAATAGGCATGGTGCCTGGGTGCTGGCTGTGATGCCCTATGTCTCCACTCCAAACCCCACTTTCATTAGAAAATGCAGCTTAAAGGTCATGGAATCCTGTGTGACCTGAGTCCTTCCTCTTGGCTAATACCATGGTGCCCCATGGGTCATCTGCTGGAGGGCAAGCCTCCTTCTGGTGAGCAGAACTATAGCCATTGGATAGCACATTAAGCTGTGCCCCACGGGGGCCAGAGCTATTAAAATAGACTCCATCCCCGGGAACTGAGCAAAATACATTGACCAACCTTTACATCAAAGGCAGCAGCAGCGGCCAGATTGCAGCAGTAACAGCCTCCCTGCACTCAGCATTTTCCTTGTAGAAAACAAGATCACTAAATGACTTTCCATATCCTTCCTTCATCCGCGGACCCCAGAGATCACCGGCAGGCCTTGCCAGTCGGTGCATTTGCTCCATCTCTGTTCTCATTCATTTTTCTTGTTGTCATGGAGGGAGACTTAACAAAACACTCACATCAATAACTCTGATGCCCTGTAAATGGCCAAATCCCCAAGAGAGCCCCTTGGCCTCGCCATGCTCATTGCCTCCTCCCCCTGCCACTCTCATTGTCACACAGCAGCATCTTTCTGCGGTGATGTCAGTCTGGACCGTGGTAACAACTTGTAGTGCTATGCCTTCTAGCTTCCTGTTATTAATCGTTCCCTACTGAAAACCCGAAAAGTGATTTCTAACTTGGGACTTTTGTTTCCAAAACATGTTGATACTTCCTTTCAGGAGCCATCTCATCAACTTATTATGGAGCTGGCCCCAATGCCAAGGTCATCCTTAGGTACAACTACAATTAATCAGAAGTCCAGAGTGATTGTGATCTTGTGCACAAGCTTACTGTTATATTTTAAGCTTCAAGGGTAAATTAAAACCATGTAGCCCAGTTGTTCTCTCCAGGAGGACATTTGGCAATATCTGGAGACATATTTTTGGCTTCCCAGATGGCACAGTGGTGAAGAATCCACCTGCCAGTACAGGAGACACAAGAGATGTGGGTTCGATCCCTGTATGGGAAAGATCCCCTGGAGGAGAAAATATCAACTCACTCCAGTATTCTTGCCTGGAAATTTCCATGGACAGAGGAGCTTGATGGACACAGGAGTTCATGGGGTCACAAAGAATTAGACACGACTGAACACATACACATGGAGACATTTTTAATTGTCACAATTTGGTGGTGGGTTGTTGCTACAGGTATCTGGTGTGTAGAGACCAGGGATGCTACTCAGCATTCTACAATACTCAGGACAGCCCCCCACAACAAAGGATTATCCAGCCCCAACTGTCAATGTTGCTCGACATTTGAGATTCATGAGATCATTGAGTGATGAGAAATTCTGATGTAGAGTAAGGACAGTTAGGATTTATTCAATAGTCATTTGATTCATTCATTTAGCCCTCGACAGTGGAGCACCCAAGATGTGTCAGACATTATTCCATACACCAGGGATTTCATTGTGATTGAGACTGTCTGGGTACTTGTTCCCATGGAGCTGTTATTCTAGTGGGGCACTCTGAACAAGTACATAAACAAATAAGATAATTTAGAAGGTTATATATGCCATAAATAAAGGAGTGAATTTGAGACAGGACTGCGGGGGGTGGGGAGGCTGTTAGATATGGAGACTGTGGAATTAGCATTGGATCTGAGGCCTGAGAAGTGAAAGGAAGTCAGAGAGTCAAATCATGAAGGAAAGAGACAGTGGCAAGTGCACAGATTCTGAGGCAGGAAATCCAGGCTTGTTTGGGGAGAGAAGAAAGAATAAGGTACCTGGAAAAGACTGAGCAGATGGAAGACAGAACAGGTGAGAGAATGTGGCGTTGGGCTAATCTCAAAAGAGCCAGGGCGACATGTTTGATCAGTAAAGGCTTCAACCGCTAATATTTCAGCTTTGTGGCTCTAATACTTTCTGAACAACTACTCAATTCTCGCATCATAGTACAAAAGCAGTCATAGGCGGTATGCAAATGAGAGGGTATGGCCGTGTCCCAGTAAAACTTTACTTACAGAGTTGGGTCATGGGCTGCAGTTAACTGATCCCTGGTACAAGATGATGCAGGACCTTGGGAGAGGTTTGGATTTTAAGTACCCATGGACAATTTCAAGCAGGGGAATCATGATTACTTTTAAATGTGGTTCATGAGAATAACCAAGTCACTGGCTTTGTGACCATATAGTCCTAACACTTCACCTCTCATGGCCAGAATGTCCTTTGTAGGATGAAGTTGTCCAGGCTCCATCCTATACTGCTGTGAAGATGGAGCAGCTTGGATGGGAGGAGGGAAGTGTAGATTGCAAATATGTGTTAGTGTGGTTCTTAGGATTGTTTCCATCTGTGGTGGCCCCAAAGCCCTCACACGTATCTTTGCAGCCTTCTAGTATGAGGAATGGCTCCATTTCAGAGCTTAGAGGAGCTTCCTGAAACTCCAGGAGGCAAAATTACTCATTTGCCATCGCAGAAGGCAGAAGCAGTTGTGTTTGGGCTCCCGCCCGCCCGTCTGCATGTTTTCAGCTCAAATATAGACTTAGCGCTCAGTGCCTCGTGGGTGCTGCTTCTCCCCTAGGAAACCTATGAACTTTATTTTCTTTGCAGAGGAGTCACCTCTTCATGAAAAAAAAAAGACACTTCCCCTGCCCTGCTCACCCTTGGCAAATGCACCTCGCAGTCTGCCGACTCAGTGCCCAGGGGAGCTCGGAGCAAGTTACGGGGCGGGAACAGACGGACTGGATCTGGGTTCTGGCAGCTGGACAGGTCTGCGAGGAAGAAGCTGACTCATGGGGAGTGGTAGGAGAAATTCTGCCTGCCTGGGAGGCTAGGCAGCGTCAGTGTCACTCTATTTCTTAGAATAGGACTTGATGTCCTCACCAGGACCAGTTGTAATTTGACCCCTTGCTATCTTTCTGCCTCACTTCGGTCATTTCCCCTCACCTTGTTGCTTTGCTCTGGCCACACTGGCCTTCCTGATCATCTCCAAAACACCCAGCTTGTGCTCTGCTCTAGACTTTTGCATGAGCTGCTCCCTCTCTCCAGGTTATCTTTCCTCTAGCTCTTTGTTGGCTTGATCCCTTCACATAGGTCTCTGCATCCACACCACATTCTCAAAGCAGCCTTTCAGACCAATCTATTTAAAATTGCACTGATAGAAAACAACAAAATTCTGTAAAGCAATTCTGAAGCAATTTTTCAATTAAAAAAAAAGAAAATTTGCACCATATCCTGCTTATCACTTTCTATCCCTCCCTTTATTCTGCCTTATTTATTCTTTTAATAGCACATCATATTTTCCTACCTGATGTTATTATGTTTCTTTATGTGTCTATCTGTTTAGTTTCTATCTGCTCCATTAGAATATAATCTACCTGAAGGCAGGTCTTGATCACATCTATAACCACAGTCCTGACTCCAGTCCAGTGCACTACACATAGTAGGAGATTAATAATTCTGTGTTGAATGGATGAAAGAGACCTTCAGTCAGGATGGGACAGGTCCCAGGTGCTGCCAGGCAGATGGTCTTTAGTGGGTTAGTCTGGTAGGAGTTGAATCTTTGACAGGTGGTGGTAACCTAACATTGTAAGATCTGGGCACATAAAAAATGCAGTCTGTATTAGAGTCACTCTAGCTGCAGCAGCAAATGAACTTCCATATTTCAGTGACTTAAGACAATCTTTATTCTTGCTTGTATAACAATCCATTGTGGATTTTCCTATTAATGGGAAATGGTGATTCAGGAAGTTGAGACACTTCACTTTTGTGGTTCTGCAATCTCTGAAATCCTCTGCTTCCAGTTGAAAATGGGGGAAAGAGTAGGGAAAGCACACCCACCGTGGCTTGAAGGTGGCTTATCAGTTCCACTCTACTCTGTTGGATAGAACTGATTGATTGATGTCCCCATCTGGATGCAAAGGAGGCTGGGAAAGGTTGCCTCTCAATGGTACCTGCTTTCCAAAAACAACTCTTATTAAGAAATACTCTGCACTCTATACACCAAATATCGGTGGACATTTAACTATTGCTGTCATATGATCCTGATTCTTTCATTTTCTTTGTTCTTTCCTTCACTGACAGCCTTGCCCGGCATTATTTTCCACAGAATTCTCAGATATATTCTTGCTTCCCATCCTACCTATGATTTCTCTTTACTCTAAACTCTCTCAAGCTACTGACATGGCCTCTTTCTCCCCTTCACTACTGCCAAACATCTTGGAAGAATTCTCTACTGATTTGACATTTCTTTCTTAGTTACTGAAACTGCTCCAACTTGATGTCATCAATGACCTTATTGCTAAATCTGATATTCTCTTCTAAGCCTTAATCCTAGATGTCTTCTCTGCAAAATTTGACACCATGGAACATAGCTTCCTTCCTGGAGCTCATGCCTTTCTGATTCTCCACTCTCCCGGTTCTTATCTTACCTCTCCGATTGCCCTTTCTCAGTCACAGTGATGTTTTCTCCCCAAGACTGGTGTTCCCTTGATTTCTGTCTTTGGTCTACCTCTTTCTTCCCTCACCCTATTCTGGATCTGAAAATAAATGAAAACCCATCTATATTAGTTTCCAAGAGCTGCCATAGCAAATTATCACAAATTGGGTGGCTTAAAATAATAGAGGGCTTCCCGGGTGGCACAAGTGGTAAAGAACACCCCTGCCAGGGCAGGTAGACATAAGAGATGCGGGTTCTATCTCTGGGTCAGGAAAAGTCCCCTGGAAGAGGGCACAGCTATTCACTCCAGTATTCTTGCCTGGAGAATCCCATGGACAGAAAAGTGTGGCAGGCTATGGTCCATTTGGTCGCAAAGAGTTGGACACAACTGAAGCGATTTAGCATGCATGCAAAGCAATAGAAATTTATCCTCTCAGAGTTCTGGAGGCCAAAGGTCCAAAATCAAGGTGTCATAGGTTTGGTTCTTCCAGGAAGTACTGAGGGAGGCTCTGGTCCATGCCTTTCTCCTAGGTTTTGGAGACTCTAGCAATCTTTGGCTGTAGATGTGTCCATCTAATCTCTACCCCCATCATCATCATGTGTCTTTCTCTCAATGTCTCAAATCTCCTTTCCCTTCTCTTATTTGGACCACAGTTACTGTGTTTCATTGTTGTTGTTGTTCAGTCATGAAGTCCTGTCTAATTCTTTGTATTTTGGCCCTCTATAAATCCAGGATTATCTCATTTCAAGATCCTTAAATTAATTACATCCACCAAGACCCTACCTACAGATAAGTTCATATTCACTTTACCAAGGATTAAGACTTGGACATGTCTTTTGGGGGAGGGACTCTATTCAAAGCACTACCCCACCCCCCAAATTGGTACCTCCATCACCAGCTTCTCTTTGGGGTCCAGATCCACATTGCCAACTCCCTACCACACATCTCCAACCCCCAGGTGCAGAAAAATCTCATAGGCACATGTCCAAACAGACATTTATCATTTTTTCTTACTTCTAATCATTCTCAATTTTCTCTTGTGGTGGATGGCTCACCATCTGTCCAGTCTTACAAGCTAGAAGCATGAGGCTCATCTTAGATTCCTTCCTCTCTTACCTCCCACCTCCAATCAGGCACCAAGCTGTGTTGATATGGCTGGGAAATAGCCCCCAAAGCTTTCCATTTCCAGAATTTCCATCTTGCTGCAGCTGTCAGTGTTTATCACCACTGGTTTGCCCACAGCTCTTTCAACCAGCTTCCTTCTCTCCTTCCTCCGGGTTATCATTAATGCTGCTGCCAAAGTGTTCCACCAAAAGATTATGAATCTGACGGTACTAGAGATCCATAATCCTTTATCTAAAAATTGGAGTGCTGCAAAAGTTCAGAATCTTTTGGATGAAAGAAAATCAAGATGCAGGACACTGTGGGCCTTGCAGTGTACTCTGAGCCATCACCCTATCCTGAAATGCAAAAGTGCATCTACATGAAGAGGGACAAATAAAGGTTATAAATAGTGTTCATAGTGTTCACTGACAAATGAGTTTGTGCCAAACTCATGAAAAAGTCTTCGATTGTTGGCTTCAGAATTTTAAGATAAGGTATAATGGACTGTGGATTTGAACTCTTTTTCTAGAAACTTCTGTTAGCTTTTGTCTCTTTTAGTAGCATTTGAAAACTGGTGCCTTGCAACTGGCCTATGACCTACAGACATGTTGTATTTGGCCATCATCATATTTTGGGGCATGCATTCATGCTCAGTCATATCTGACACTTTGTGACCCCTTGGACTGTAGCCCACAAGGCTTCTCTGTCCACAGAATTTCCCAGACAATAATACTTGGTGTGGGTTGCCATTTCCCACTCCAGGGTATCTTCCCAGCCCAGGGATCAAACTGGCATCTCTTGTGTCCTCAGCCTTGACAGGTAGATTCTTTCCCACTGTGCCACTTGGGAAGCCCCATCATATTTTTAAACATCACTTATTGACAGCTTTCAGGAGAACAAGCACCAATAGTTCATCAAGTTGTCCTGGTTTTCACCAGCACATATTGTCTTGACAACTTATGACCTCACACATTCATAGTAGCCTGGTCTCTAAGTTAATAGCTAGCCACAGTGAAGCATGCAAGGGTGCCTGCAAATCAGAGTCCCACTTTACTTCTCCAAGACCATCCCAACCCCTTCTCTTAAGTCTCCTCAGCCTCATCCTCAGCACATCACATTATCAGGTAGGTGGAAATCTTTAGACTACAGAGATAAGCCCCATGCCTCAGTGTATGCTCTTGCCTCTATCTGAAATACTCTTTCACCACTAAATTTCTGAAATTCAAAACTTATTTATTCAACAAAAATCTATTAAACACTTACTCACCAGTCCCATAGGAGGGTTCTAGGAATAAAACAGAGGATTAGCCAGACAAACCCCAACTTTCATCCAGCCTACATAATCTATGAAAGTTCATTTCAGTTCAGTTCAGTTCAGTCGCTCAGTCGTGTCTGACTCTTTGTGACTCCATGAACCGCAGCATGCCAGGTCTCCCTGTCCATCACCAACTCCCAGAGTTCATGCAAACTCACGTCCATCGAGTCCGTGATGCCATCAGCCATCTCATCCTTTGTCATCCCCTTTTTCTCCTGCCCCCAATCCCTCCCAGTATCAGGGTCTTTTCCAATGAGTCAACCCTTCGCATGAGGTGGCCGAAGTATTGGAGTTTCAGCTTTAGTATCATTCCTTCCAAAGAACACCCAGGGCTGATCTCCTTTAGGATGGACTGGATGGATCTCCTTACAGTCCAAGGGACTCTCAAGAGTCTTCTCCAACACCACAGTTCAAAAGCATCAATTCTTCTGCGCTCAGCCTTCTTCACAGTCCAACTCTCACATCCATACATGACCACTGGAAAAACCATAGCCTTGACTAGACAGACCTTTGTTGGCAAAGTAATGTCTCTGCTTTTCAATATGCCATCTAGGTTGGTCATAGCTTTTCTTCCAAGGAGTAAGCATCTTTTAATTTCATGGCTGCAGTCACCATCTGCAGTGATTTTGCTAAGCTAAGCTAAGTCACTTCAATCGTGTCCGACTCTGTGCGACCCCATAGACGGCAGCCCGCCAGGCTCCCCCGTCCCTGGGATTCTCCAGGCAAGAACACTGGAGTGGGTTGCCATTTCCTTCTCCAGCAGTGATTTTGGAGCCCCCCAAAATAAAGTCTGACACTGTTTCCACTGGTTGCCCATCTATTTCCCATGAAGTGATGGGACCAGATGCCATGATCTTTGTTTTCTGAATGTTGAGCTTTAAGCCAACTTTTTCACTCTCTTTTTTCATTTTCATCAAGAGGCTTTTAAGTTCCTCTTCACTTTATGCCGTAAGGGTAGTGTCATCTCCATATCTGAGGTTATTGATATTTCTCCTGGCAATCTTGATCCCAGCTTGTATTTCTTCCAGTCCAGCATTTCTTATGATTTACTCTACATGTAAGTTAAATAAGCAGGGTGACAATATACAGCCTTGACGTACTCCATTTCCTATTTGGAACCAGTCTGTTGTTCCATGTCCAGTTCTAACTGTTGCTTCCTGACCTGCATATAGGTTTCTCAGGAGGCAGGTCAGGTGGTTTGGCATTCCCCTCTCTTTCAGAATTTTCCAGTTAGCCTGGCCCATTAATCTTACTATCACTGTACAGTTAAAGATAGTATTCATGGCACATCACTTTCTCTGATCCCCAATGACTCTATTCATGACCCTATCATGGAATTCATTATACAACGCATTGTGTTTCCTTGTTTGCTTGGCTGTGCTTTTCATAGTGCATGAGCAACTAGAGCCAGAATTCGTCTCTAGTGGTTCCTGTGAGCCCATGGTTATGCCCACAACTCTTGAGGAGCCATATTTCTTAGATTTACTGTGTTCCTACCATCCCATGGCTTATTCTTTCTTGACTTAATTTTGGATATCCTGACTCAGCCACGGTCCAACTTCTAGGTCAATGCAACATATTTCCATGAGAAACCCATGAACTGTATAAAAAGATAAAATGATATGACATCAAAAGATGAGTCCCCCAGGTTGGAAGGTGTCCAATATGCTGCTGGGGAAGAATTGCTCCAGAAAGGATGAAGTGACTGGGCCAAAGCAAAAATGACACTCAGGTGTGGATGTGTCTGGTGATGAAAGTAAAACCAGATGGTGTAAAAAACAGTTAAGTTTAGTTCAGTTGCTCAGTCACGTCCGACTCTTTACACCACACCAGGCTTCCCTGTCCATAACCAAATCCCGAAGCTTGATTAAACTCATGTCTATCGAGTCTGTGATGCCATCCAACCATCTCATCCTGCATTTTCTCTTTCTCCTCCAGCCCTCAATCTTTCCCAGCATCAGGGTCTTTTCAAATAAGTGAGTTATTCACATCAGGTGGCCAAAGTATTGGAGCTTCGGCTTCAGCATCAGTCCTTCCAATGAATATTCAGGACTAATTTCCTTTAGGATTGACTGGTTTGATCTCCTTGCTGTCCAAGGGACTCTCAAGTCTTCTCCAGCAACACAGTTCAAAACCATCAATTCTTCAGCGCTCAGCTTTCTTCACAGTCCAACTCACATCCATACATGACTACTTGAAAAGCCATAGCCTTGACTAGACGGACCTTTGTTGCCAAAGTAATGTCTCTGCTTTTTAATATGCTGTCTAAGTTGCTCATAGCTTTTCTTCCAAGGAGCAAGCATCTTTTATTTCATGGCTGCAGTCACTATCTGCAGTGATTTTGGAGCCCAAGAAAATGAAGTCTGCCACTGTTTCTCCATCTGTTTGCCATAAAGTGATGGGACTGCATGACATGATCTTCATTTTTTGAATGGTGAGTTTTCCCCCAGCTTTTTCACTCTCCTCTTTCACATTCATCATGAGGCTTTTTCATTCCTCTTCACCTTCTGCCATAAGGGAGGTGTCATCTTCATAACTGAGGTTATTGATATTTCTTCAAGCAATCTTGATTATAGTTTGTGCTTCATCCAGCTTAGAATTTTGCATGTGCACTCTGCATATAAGTTAAATAAGCAGGCTGACAATATACAGCCTTGAGGTACTTCTTTCCCAATTTGAAACTAGTCCGTTGTTCCATGTCTGGTTATAACTGTTGCTTCTTGACCTGTATACAGATTTCTCAGGAGGCAGGCAAGGTGGTCTGGTAGTCCAATCTCTAAGAATTTTCTTTTGTGTGTGTGTGTGATCCACAGAATCAAAGGCTTTAGCGTAGTCAATGAAGCAGAAGTAAATGTTTTTTCTGAAATTCTCTTACTTTTTCTATCATGCAACTGATATTGGCAATTTGATCTCTGGTTCCTCTACATTTGTTTCAAAGTTCTCCATTCACATACTGTTGAAGCCTAGCTTGGAGAATTTGGAGCATTACTTTGCAAGCATGTGAGATGAGTGCAATTGTGTGGTAGTTTGAACATTATTTGGCATTGCAATGAAAATTGACCTTTTCCAGTCCAGTGTCTGCTGCTTAGTTTTCACAATTTTATGGCATATTGAGCGCAGCACATTAACAGCATCATCTTTTAGGATTTGAAATAGCTCAGCTGGAATCCCATCACCTCCACTAGGTTTGTTCACTGTGATGCTTCCTAAGGCCAATTTGACTTCGTATTCCAGGATGTCTGGCTCCAGGTGAGTGAGCATACCATAGTGGTTATCTGTGTCATTAAGATCTTTTTTGTATATTTTTCTGTGTATTTTTGTTACTTCTTGTTAGTATCTTCTGCTTCTATTAGGTGCATATTGTTTCTTTCCTTTATTGTGCTCATCTTTGCATGAAATTTTCCCTTAGTATCCCTAATTTTCTTGAAGAGATCTCCATCTTTCCCATTCTATTTCTTTGCATTGATCACTGAGGAAGGCTTTCTTATCTCTCCTTGCGATTTTTTGGAACTCTGAGTTCAGACGGGTATATCTTTCCTTTTCTCCTTTGTCTTCAGTTTATCTTCTTTTCTCCACTGTTTGTAAGGCCTCATCGGGCAACTATGTTGCCTTTTTAATTTTTTTTTGGGGGGGATGGTTTTGATCACAGCCTCCTGTACAATGTTATGAACCTCCATCCATAGTTCTTCAATCACTCTATCAGATCTGATCACTTGAATCTATTAATCATTTCCACTATATAATTGTAAAGGATATGATTTAGGTCATACCTGAATGGTCTATTAGTTTTCCCTATTTTCTTAATGTAAGTCTGAATTTTGCAATAGGGAGTTCATGATCTGAGCCATAGTCAGCTCCCTGTCTTGTTTTTGCTGACTGTATAGAGCCCCTCCATCTTTAGCTACAAAGAATTTGTAGCTGATTTTGGTATTGACCACCTTGTGATGTCCATATGTAGAGTCATCTCTTGTGTTGTTGGAAGAGGGTGTTTACTGTGAGCAGTGTGTTCTTTTGGCAGAACTCTGTTAGCCTTTACATTGCTTCATTTTGTGCTCCAAGACCAAAATTTCCTTTTACTCAAAGTGTCTCTTGGCTTCCTACTTTTGCATTCCAACCCCCTGTGATGAAAAGGAGATACGTTTTTTGGTGTTCGTTCTCAAAGATCTTGTAGGTCTTCATAGAACCATTCAAATTCAGCTTCTTTGGCATTAGTGATTAGGGCATAGACTTGGATTACTGTGATACTGAATGAATTGCCTTGGAAATAGAGATCATTCTGTCATTTTGAGATTGCACCCAAGTACTGCTTGTTGGACTCTTTTGTTGACTATGAGGGGTACTCCATTTCTTCTAAGGGATTCTTGTCTGCAGCAGTAGATGTAATGGTAATATGAATTAAATTTGCCCATTCTGGTCCATTTTAGTTCGCTGATTCCTAAAATGTCAATGTACACTCTTGCCATCTCCTGTAAAGAACAAATAGATCCATAAATAAAGATAAATTAGACGTGGTCAAACAGGAGATGGCAAGAGTAAACACTGACATCTTAGGAATCAGTGAACTAAAACTGAGAGGAATTGGGTGAATTTAATTCAGATGACCATTATAAGTACTACTGTGGGTAGGAATCCCAAAGAATAAACAGATAGCCTCATAATCAACAAAAGAGTCCAAAATACAACTTATAAAGCAACAGAATAACCTTGATTACTTCCCAAGGCAAATCATTCAACATCACAGTGATTCAAGTCTATGTCCCAACCATCAATGCCGAAGAAGCTGAAGTTGATCAGTTCTATGAAAACCTAAAAGACCTCCTAAAAGTAACACCAAAAAAAAAAAAAAAAAAGTCTTTTTCATCAACGGGGATTGGAATGCAAAAGTAGAAAGTAAAGAGATACTTGGGGTAACAGGCAAGTTTGGCCTTGGAGTACAGAATTAAGCAGAGAAAATGCTAACAGAATTCTTCCAAGAGAATGCATTGGTCATAGCAAAAGCCTTTTTCAACAACACGAGACAACTTTACACATGGATATCACCAAATGGTCAATACCAAAATCACACTGATTCCATTCATTGCAGCTAAAGTTGGAGAAGCTGCATACAGTTAGCAAAAAGAAGACCTGGAGCCAACTATGGCTCAGATCATCAGCTTCTCATAGAAAAATTCAAGCTTAAACTAAAGAAAGTGGGGAAAACCATTAAGCCAGTCAGGTATGACTTAAATAAAATACCCTATGAATACAGGAAAATGACAAATAGATTTGAAGAATTAGATCTGATAGAGAGAGTGCCTGAATAACTATGGATGAACGTTTGTAATATTGCACAGAAGGCAGCAGACAAAATCATCCCAAAGAAAAGCAAGAAGGCAAAGTGGTTGTGTCAGGAAGCTTTACAAATAGCTGAGAAAAGAGGTGAAGAGAAAACCAAGGAAGAAAAGGAAAGGTACAGCTAACTAAATGCAGAGTTCTAGAGAAGAGTAAAGAGAGAAAAGAAGCCCTTCTTCAATGAACAGTGCAAATAAATAGAGAAAAGAAGCCCTTCTTCAATGAACAGTGCAAATAAATAGAGAAAAACAACAGAACAGGAAAGACTAGTGACCTCAAGAAAATTGGAAATACTAAAGGAACATTTCATCCAAAGATGGGTACAATAAAGGACAGAAACAGTAAGATCACTAGAAGCAGAAGACATCAA
Source organism: Aepyceros melampus (assembly GCA_006408695.1). Lineage (NCBI taxonomy): Eukaryota > Metazoa > Chordata > Mammalia > Artiodactyla > Bovidae > Aepyceros > Aepyceros melampus. Next base: position 233,484 of record SJXQ01007297.1, on the reverse strand, counting down.
GAAGATATGGAAAGACTACACAGAAGAACCATACAAAATAAAAATCTTAATGATCTGGACAACGATGATGATGTCATTCATCCAGAGCCAGACATTCTGGAGTGTGAAGCCAAGTGGGCTTTAGAAAGCACTGCTGTGCATAAAGCTAATAGATATGATGGAATTCAGCACAGTGATTGAAAATCCTGAAAGATGATGTTATCAAAATGCTGAACTCAATATGTCAGAAAATTTGTAGAACCCAGCATTGGCCACAGAAATGGAAAAGGCCAATTCTCATCCTAATTCTGAAGAAAGGCAGTACTGTAGAATGTTTAAACCGCCAGACAATTGCACTCATCTCCCATGCTAGTAAGGTTATCCTCAAAATCCTTCATGCTAGGCTTCAGCATTATGTGGACTGAGATATTCCAGATTTTCAAACAGGGTTTGGAAAAAACAGAGGAATCAGGGGTCAAATTGCCAATATTCGCTGGATCATAGAGAATGCAAGGTAATTCCAGAAAAACATCTACCTCTGTTTCATTGACCACACTAAAGCCTCTGATTGTGTGAATATCATAACAAACTGTGGAAAGCTCTTAAAGAGTTGGGAATATGAGATCATCTTACCTCTCTCCTGAGAAATCTGTACGTAGGTCAAGAAGCAACAGTCAAAACCTAGTATGGAACAAGTGACTGATTCAGGATTAAGGAAGAATTATGATGAGGCTTTTTACTGTCACCCTTTCACTTGTATGCACAGCACATCATGCAAAATTCTAGGCTACATGAGTTACAAGCTGGAATCAAGATTGCCAGGAGAAATATCAACAACCTCAAATATGCGGATGATACCACTCCAGTGGCAGAAAGTGAAGAGGAACTAAAGAACCTCGATGAGGGTGGAGGAAGAGAGTGAAAACAGCTGGCTTACAACACAATATTAAAAACAACAACAACAACTACAACTAAGATCATGGCATCCAATTCCATCCCTTCATGGCAAGTAGAAGGGGAAATGTATAAGCAGTGAGAGATTTCCTCTTCTTGGGACCTAAAATCACTGTGGATGGTGACTGCAGCCATGAAATTACAAGATTGCTACCTGGAAGGAAAACTATGACAAACCTAGACAATGTGTTAAAAAGCAAAGACTTCACTTTGCCAACAAAGGTCTGTATAGTCAAGGCTATTTTCTTTGGAGCAGTCATGTGCAGATGTGAGAGCTGGACCATAAAGAAGGCAGAGTGCTGAAGAATTGATGCATCTGAACTGTGGTGCTGGAGAAGATTCTGCAGAGTCCCTTGGACTGCAAGGAGATTGAACCAGTCAATCTCAAAGGAAATCAATCCTGAATACTCACTGAAAGTACTGATGCTAAAGCTGATGCTCCAATACTTTGGCCACCTGATGTGAATAGCTGATTCAATTGGAAAAACTCTGATGCTGGAAGAGATTGAAGGCAGAAGGAGATAAGGGCAAAAGAGGATGAGATGGTTTGATGGCATCATCAATTCAATGGACACGAACTTGGGCAAACTCCAGGAGTTGGTGAAGGGCAGGAAAACCTGGCATGCTGCAATCCATGGGGTCATGAGGAGTCAGACACAATTTGGTGACTGAACAACAATATAAAAAATAAAGAATAGACATTCAGCAATGAACAACACAATAACTGAGGTGAAAAATACACTAGAGTGAACCAACAGCTGAATAACTGAGGCAGAATTACAGATAAGTGAGCCTGAAGATAGAATGGTAGAAATAACTGAAACAAAGCAGAATAAAAAAAATAAAATGGAAAGAAATGAGGACACACTCAGAGAGTTCTGTGACAACATTAAGCACAAGGACATTTGTATTACAGGGTTCACAGAAGAAGAAGAGAAAAAGAAAGGGTATGAGAAAATATTTGTGGGGAATATTAGTTAAAAAAAAATCCATAACATGGGAAAGGAGATACACACCCAAGTCCAGGAATCCCAGAGTCCCACACAGGATAAACTCAAAGAGAAGCATGCCAATAAACATATAACAACCTAATGAAAATAAAACACAAAGACAAAAATATTTAAAGCAGTAAGGGAAAAGGAAAATATAGCATACCATGGGGTCCCCATAAGACTCACAGGTGATCTTTAAACAGAAACACTTCAGGCCATGAAGGACTAGCAGGGTATACATAAAGTGATGAAAGGAAAAAACCTACAACCAAGATTATTCTATCCAGCAAGGATCTCATTCATACTTGAAGGAGAAATCAAGAGCCTTACAGATAAGCAAAAAGTTAAGAGAATTCAGGACCACCAACCAGCTTTACAACAAATGCTGAATGAACTTATCTAGACTGGAAACATAAGAGAGAAAAAAGCAAACTCAAAAAAATTAATTAAATTGTAATAGAATAATACACAACAATAATTACCTTAAATGTAAATGTATTTAATGCTTCACCCAAAAGACACAGACTGGCAAAATGGATACAAAAACAGTACCCCAATATAGGTTTTCTATAAGGGACCCACTTCAGACCTAGGAACAATTACAGACAGAAAGAGGGGCTGGGAAAGTATATTCCACACAAATGGAAATCAAAAGAAAGCAGGACTAGCAATACTAATATCAGATAAGATCAACTTTAAAAAAAAGACATGAGAAAAGGAAAGATACTACATCATGATAAATGGATCAATCCAAGAATAAGATATAATAATTATAAATATAAATATACTCAATAAAGGAGCACCTCAATACATAAATAAAAGGGAAATCAGAAGGAATATAATAATAATGGGAGACATTGATATCCAACTCACACAAAAGGACAGATCATATAGAGAGAAAATTCATAAGGAAACACAATTATTAAATGATACATTGGACCAGTTAGATCTAAATGATATCTACAGGGCATTTCATTTATTTAACATTTTTGTCAAGTGCACATGGAAACTTCTCCAGGATAGATCACATCTTGAGTCACAAGTTAAGCCTTTGCAGATAAAAAAGTTGAAACCATTTTAAGCATCTTTTCTGACCACAGCACTATAATATTAGTATACACTGCAGGGAAAATAAAACTTTAAAAAACTGAAATAATGTAGGCAAACAAATATGCTTCTGAATAACCAACAGATCACTGTGGAAATCAAAATATACCTAGAAATAAATGAGAATGAAAACACAAGAATTCAAAACCTGTGTGTGTGTGTGTCCGCCTTCTTAGTCATGTCCAACTCTTTGTGATCCCATGTACTGTAGCCTGTCAAGCTCTTCTCTTCATGGAATTTTCCAGGCAAGAGTACTGTAATGGATTGTCATTGCCTACTCTAGGGAATCTTCCCAATCCAGGTGTCAAAACCACATCTTTTGCATTTCCTGAATAGGCAGGCAGATTCTTTACTACTGTGTCATCCAAAACCTTTGAGATGCAGTAAATGCATTGCTAAAAGGAAAGTTTATGGCAAAACAAGAGAAATATCGCATAAACAACACAACCTTACACCAAAATCAACTAGAAAAAGGAGAGCAAAAAATTCCAAACTAGGTAGAAGGAAAGAAATCAAAGAACAGAGCTGAAATTAACTAAGAGGAAATGAAGGAAAAAATAAAGATCAAAAAAAAAAACTGAAACCTGGTTCTTAGAGAAGATAAAATTAACAAACCATTAGTCGAACTTATCAAGAAAAAAAGGGATAAGATACAAATCTATAAAATTACAAATGAAAAAGGAGAGATTACAACAAACAATGCAGAAATACAAAAAGATCATGAGACAACTACAAGTAACAATATGCCAGGAAAATGGAAAACCTACAAGAAACAGGCAAATTCTTAGAAAAGTATAACCTTCTAAAACTGAACCAGGAAGAAATAGAAAATATGAACACAATCACAAGCACAAAAATTAAAACTATAATAAAAAATCTTCAACAACAAAATCCCAGGGCCAGATGGCTTCATGGTGAATACTACCACAAGTTTAGAGAACAGAGAACACCTATTCTTCTGACTCTTCCAAAAAAATTGCAGAGGAAGGAAAAGTCTCAAACTCATTCTATGAGGCTACCATCACTGTGTACTAAATCTAAAGGTACCACAAAAAATAAAAATTACAGGCCAATATCACTTATGAACATAGATGCACCCCATTTTCTACAACACTTGTCCTTCATATAATCAGTTTTTCTTCTATCCCTGATGCCACCATAAACAACACCCAAATTTCTTTTTATGTCAGCTACAGAGTTAAATTTTCATAGCCAGGTTTCCCAGTAACTTTTTTTTTTTTTTTACCTTTCTATGATGATAACTATGCTTGCCCAATAAGGCAAAGATACCTATGCAAGCCAGATTACATATGCACCTGCACATTGTTATGATTATCTAAATCAGATCTGGCCCCAATTACACAAATATCTCTGTAACATCCACCTTTGCAAGAAATTTAGAACAACTTTTATTTCAGGATAGAATGTTTACTTCCTGAATGTATTTATACTGAAAACCTAACTGACCACAGGCTTAAATGGGCATATGCAGCAATCCCTGTAAGTGAATCCATTAGAATGCCATTTTAGAAAAAATAATTGGTACCCTGCTGCAATTTATCTTTGGTGGTTGACATTCTTCTCACGTCTATGAATGCCTATATGGCTTACACATAAGTGTACAGTATTCCTTAGGTTATCTAGTTGTACCTTTAACTGTTCACAACCAAACTGAGACACATCTCCCCTGAATCTATATCATCAAGTTAAGACTTAGGAAGCATTTATGATTGAGGCTTCACTTCCTTTGGCAGACTCCTACATCCCTGGTTAAGAGTGAGTATGAGTACAGCTATGGTCAGAAACCTCTCTTTAACCATTGGAAACATCACCAACACTATTGCTAAGGCCATAGTGGCCCAACAAAATCCCTAGGCTCTCTAGCTAAAGTTTCCCTTGTCAATAAAATAGTTCACAATTATCTCTTTGCTGAACAAGGAAGTGTCTGTGCTATAGTCAACATATTTGTTGTACTTGAATCAACACTTCTGGGGGAGTAGAGGTACAATTATCTAGAATATGAGAACAAATTCATTGGTTACAAGTCCAAATGACTCATCTTAGAATTGCCATTTATTCAACTGGTTATCAACAGGATTGAGTGCATAGTTTAAATGTATACTATAGTTTGGTCTTTCTGTCATGCTATTTTGTGTTGCAACTTTTAGAGTATACAGCTGCTGTCTATCTAGCATCTGTAAAAATAGCAAGACTGAAAATGTTTGTCCAGTGCTTCAAACTGATATTGAACACTTGTAAACCTTGACAAGATCTTCCTGCTTTGACCCTCCACCTGGCCACAAAATAAAGAAGGCATTCAAATTTGGCCTTTGGAATTTACCACTAACTCCCAAAGCTTATCTCACCCTGAAGAAAGGTGTCTAATCTCAGTATGGTGAAGAAAAAGAAACAAAATGGATGATCAATCAAAAGGTGAAGTCCATGCAGAAGAAACACCAAGCAATATATCAGATGATCAGCACCGTGTAATGGGGACGTGATTTTAAAAAGGGAAAGTATAAAAACAAATTAAAATGGAGTCACTTATGTCAGGAAAAAACTGAAGATGATCAACACAAGCTGATAAAGGAAAATTAACCTAACCTTACAGAAATTCACAGCTTTCTCAGAAATCAGCAGAATACACTGGCTAATTCCCAAACATCAAGTATTCTTTCTTCCTTAGTTTCCCTGAGTCAGCTATCCTAATCTAATATACAGAGTTTGGTTTTTGAAGTTTCTTTTTGTTTAAATGAGGTCAATGAAATTCACTTTCCATCCTCTCCTCCATGGGAGAAGATACCTGAAGATGTTCCTCCTCAGCTCAAAAGGACATGTATCTCATATAAAAATGTTGGGGAAAAAAGAAGGAAAGAAATAAAGAAGGAAGGAAGGAAAGAAATAAGAAAAGAAAGAGGAAAACAATGTCTGAAGACATGGTTGATCAGCGATGCTTTCTATGAAACATCTTGATCAAGAGAAGGAAATGTGAAAGGATTTCAATCTAAAATGGAACTGGGACTCTGTGGGAGGGGGAGAGGGTGGGATGATTTGGCAGAGTGGCAGTGTAACATATATGATATCATAAGTGAAATGAATCGCCGGTCTAGGTTCGATGCAGGATGCAGGATGCTTGGGACTGATGCACGGGGATAATCCAGAGAGATGGTGTGGGGCCTGTCTNCCTTAGTTTCCCTGAGTCAGCTATCCTAATCTAATATACAGAGTTTGGTTTTTGAAGTTTCTTTTTGTTTAAATGAGGTCAATGAAATTCACTTTCCATCCTCTCCTCCATGGGAGAAGATACCTGAAGATGTTCCTCCTCAGCTCAAAAGGACATGTATCTCATATAAAAATGTTGGGGAAAAAAGAAGGAAAGAAATAAAGAAGGAAGGAAGGAAAGAAATAAGAAAAGAAAGAGGAAAACAATGTCTGAAGACATGGTTGATCAGCGATGCTTTCTATGAAACATCTTGATCAAGAGAAGGAAATGTGAAAGGATTTCAATCTAAAATGGAACTGGGACTCTGTGGGAGGGGGAGAGGGTGGGATGATTTGGCAGAGTGGCAGTGTAACATATATGATATCATAAGTGAAATGAATCGCCGGTCTAGGTTCGATGCAGGATGCAGGATGCTTGGGACTGATGCACGGGGATAATCCAGAGAGATGGTGTGGGGCGGGAGGGGGGAGGTGGGGGTCGGGATTTGGAGTTCATGTACACTCGTGGCTGATTCATGTCGATGTGTAGCAAAACGAATACAGTATTGTAAAGCAAAACAAACTAAAAAATAAAAATTAATTAAAAAAATAAAATGGAGCTGGAAGATATTAAATGAAAAAAAAAATTACACATGCATATTAAGAAGGACAGAACCTAAAGACTGATAGACTGATTTCCATAAATGCCTAATTTACAGAAGCCCAAGACTTACCTCCTGACCAATGAGTATCTGCTAAGAATCTCTCCCCATCCTCAAGCCAACAAACTTACTGCTTAGACTCTAGCTGGCATTCCCCTTCTTTACACTTGCCCATAAATACAGTCAACTTCAACCCCTCAATGAACTTTACTTGTACCTTGCTATAGTATATGGTTCCTGAATTGCAATTTCTCTAATATTCCTGAACAAACTAAATGCCTGGCAATGAGAGCTTGTCTTGCTTTACTTATTTATTTAAGTTGACACTATAAATATCCCAAATTCGACAAGAGTTATAAAACAACAGATTCAACAATCTGAGGGAGACCCAAACAGCATAAATCCAAATTATTCTATGACAAGACACATCATAATTAAACTTGTAAAAATTAAGACAAATAAAATATCTTGAAAGCAAATGAAAAACAATTCTTTACTTATAAGGAAAAAAATTAAAATGATGGCATAATTCTCATCAGAAATGATGAAAGCCAAAAGCAAATGAAATATATTTCAAGGGCTTAAAGAAAAAAAATTTTCAACAAAAACCCTTTGAGGTGAAAATATTCTTCAGTAATGAAAAGGAAATAAAAATATTCTTAAATGAAGGAAAATTAAGAGACTATATCTTAGGCAGACTTGCTCTAGATGAATGAATAAAGGAAATTATCTAAACAGAAAGGAAATAATAAGAGGAGGAAACCTGGAATTTCAGGAAGGAAGAAAGAACACTAAGGAAAAAAAATCAATAATAAATTAAATGTCTCTTCTCCTATTGATTTTTCTAAATTATGTTTAATGTTTTAAGCAAAACCATAACACTTCCTGATGTTCTTTTAAATGTATTCAGAAGAAATATTTAAGAAAACTATATATATGAGAGACTTAAACAGTTGTTAGGGTTTCCACACTTCATCAGAATTAATAAAATGATGACCACAGTAGATTGTTGCAATATATACCATATATAGTAACATATATAACATTCTATGTAATGTTACATTTATATACCATTATATATAACATGTTAAAATATATCTTGGATACATATTATACAAATATATAGTGGCTATCCGTGTGTGTGTGTGTGTGTGTGTGTGTGTGTGTCAACATACCACTAAAATCAGCAAAAGAGATATCCTCAAAAACACTTTTAAATCAAAAGAATTCTAAAAATGTTTAAGTAACCAACAGGAAGGAAAGAAAGTAGAAAAAGAGAAAATGGAAATATAATATACAGAAAACAAACAATAAAATGGAAAGATTAAAAGCTCTAACATATTAGTAACTACATTAAATGTAAATGGCATGAATATATCAATTAGAAAGAAGGATTATTAAAGTGGATTAAAAAATTATGACTTGGAGTGATGTCAACTTCACATCTAAGTGAGATGCTCTCTTTGTTTTTCCCATTCAATCTACATCCAGTAAAATTAAAAAAAAAAAGTAAAAAAAAAGAATGATGCCTATGTCTAACACACCAGGACACTGTTGAATTCCATATATCTGCACCTATAAAGTGATTCCCAGGTGGTGCTAGTGGTAAAGAACCCACTTGCCAATACAGGAGATGTGAGAGACATGGGTTCAGTTTTGGGGGCAGGAAGCTTCCCTGGTGAAGAAAATGACAATTCACTCCATTATTCTTGCCTGAAGAATGCCATGGACAGAGGAGCCTGGTGGGCTACATTCCATAGGGTCACAAAGAGTCAGACATGAGTGAAGCGACTAAGCATGCACACACTTCTAAAGGTAGTTGGACTTGAACACAGAGGAGACAGAACCAGCATGTTAGAAGCAGCAATGTTTGTAATCCCAGCCCCATTGCCACAGCAGCTGAGCCATAGTCCCAGAAAACACAGTAGCATCAAGGAAGTCATCACACATGACTCAGGTCTTCCAAACACAGCAGCAGCCTCAGCCACAAATAACTGGACAGTAGTGGTAGGAGGACCTGTGACCCTCATTCCTCCAGCTGCAGAGATACTCATGACTCCAGACCTCCCCTACACACACACACTACCTCTTGTCCACAGCAGTACAGTCCATGAACCTAGCAACACCAGTCAGGGGTCCCAGCACCTCCAGCTTCCCTCCTTGTACAATGGTGACAGAACCTGGAACTCAGGAGATCCCAGATACTACAGAAATATCTAATGTCCCAATGGTCCAAGTGACAATGCCAGCGACATTGGCAACAGCAAGGTATCAACAATCCTAGAGGAAAAAGCAGTTGTTGACACTTGTGATAGAAATGGCGATGGATGGAAAATGCTTACTCAAAGTATAACCAGAGACAGCACAGGTAAGAGAAACCAAAAACTTGTTCTATATCACCAGCTC
>SJXQ01007297.1:164789-223932 GCA_006408695.1 Aepyceros melampus | reverse complement strand
GGCCTCTAATTTCTTACCCACTGAATTAATCTTGTGTGTGTGTGTGGGCCGGGGGGTGGGGGGAGGTGGGAGTCGCTAAGAGGCATAAATGAGCAGCTTCACTTTCAATTTTCACTTTCATGCATTGGAGAAGGAAATGGCAACCCACTCCAGTGCTCTTGTCTGGAGAATCCCAGGGATGGGGGAGCCCGTTGGGCTGCCATCTATGGGGCCACAGAGAGTAGAACATGACTGAAGCGACTTAGCAGCAGAAGCAGCAGTGTGTGTGTGTGAGTGTGTGTGTGTGTGAGTGTGTGTGTGAGTGTGTGTGAGTGTGTGTGTGTGTGTGTGTGTGTGTGTTGGCTGCTCAGTCGTGTCTGACCCTGTGCATCCCCATGGACTGTAACCCACCAGTCTCCTCTGTCTGTGGAATTCTCCAGGCAAGAATACTGGAGTGGGTTGCCATTCCCTTCTCTATGCTCCTGCTCATGTTCAGTGGCTCAGCCCTGTCAGAATCTTTGTAGTACTACGGACTACAGCCCAACAGGCTCCTCTGTCCAAAGGGATTCTCCAGACAAGAGTACTGGAATCACTAGAATAAAGTAAAAGGGGAAAAAAGCTTTACATAAAGAAGGCATTTGGGCTTCCCAGGAGGCACAGTAGTAGAGAAGACATTGCAGGAGACACAACAGACTGGGTTTGATTCCTCCATCAAGAAAATTCCCTGGAGTAGAAAGTGGCAACCTATTCCAGTATTCTTGCCTTGAAAATCCCATGGACAGAGGAGACTCCAGTTCCAGCACAGTCTCTCAGTCATGTCCAACTCTTTGCCACCCCATGAATCACACCATGCAAGGTGTCCCTGTCCATCACCAGCACCTGGAGTTTACACAAACTCATGTCCATCGAGTTGGTGATGCCATCCAGCCATCTCATCCTCTGTCGTCCCCTTCTCCTCCTGCCCACAATCCCTCCCAGCATCGGAGTCTTTTCCAATGAGTCAACTCTTCGCATGAGGTGGCCAAAATATTGGAGTTTCAGCTTTAGCATCAGTCCTTCCAATGAACACCCAAGACTGATCTTGTTTAGAATGGACTCGTTGGATCTCCTTGCAGTCCAAGGGACTCTCAAGAGTCTTCTCCAACACCACAGTTCAAAAGCATCAATTATTTGGTGCTCAGCTTTCTTTACAGTCCAACTCTCACATCCATACATGACCACTGGAAAAACCATAGCCTTGACTAGATGGACTTTGTTGGCAGAGCAATGTCTCTGCTTTTGAATATGCTATCTAGGTTGGTCATAACTTTCCTTCTAAGGAGTAAGCATCTTTTAATTTCATGGCTGCAATCACCACTGCAGTGATATGGGAGCCCCCTCCCCCCAAAACAAAGGCTGTCATTGTTTCCACTGCTTCTATATCTACTTCCCATGAAGTGATGGGACTAGATGCCATGATCTTCATTTTCTGAATGTTGAGCTTTAAGTCAACTTTTTCACTCTCCTCTCACTTTCATCAAGAAGCTCTTTAGTTCCTCTTCACTTTCTGCCATAAGGGTGGTGTCATCTGGATATCTGAGGTTAGTGATATTTTTCCCAGCAATCTTGATTCCAGCTTGTGCTTCCTCCAGCCCAGGGTTTCTCATGAAGTTTCTCTGCATAGAAGTTAAATAAGCAGGGTGACAATATACAACCTTGATGTATTCATTTTCCTATTGGAACTAGTCTGTTGTTCCATTCCAGTTCTAACTGTTGCTTCCTGACTTGCATATAGGTTTCTCAAGAAGCAGGTCAGGTGGTCTGGTATTCCCATCTCTTTCAGAATTTTCCACAGTTTGTTGTGTTCCACACAGTCAAAGGCTTTGGCAGAGTCAATAAAGCAGAAATAGATGTTTTTTTTTCTGGAACTCTCTCACATTTTCCATGATCCAGCAGATGTTGTCAATTTGATCTCTGGTTCCTCTGCCTTTTCTAAAAGCAGGTTGAACATCTGGAAGTTGATGGTTCACGTATTGCTAAAGCTTAGCTTGGAGAATTTTGAGCATTACTTTACTAATGAGCTACAATACATAGCATCTCAAAGAGTCAGATAAGACTGAGCACACACCTCATTAAAACTGATTCAAATGTATTCTTTTTAATAGCTGAGTAATACTCCATTGTGTATATGTACCACAGCTTTCTTATCCATTCATCTGCTGATGGACATCTAGGTTGCTTCCATGTGGAGCCGATTATACAGAGTGAAGTAAGCCAGAAAGAAAAACATCAATACAGTATACTTACACATATATATGGAATTTAGAATGATGGTAATGATACACCTGTACGCAAGACAGCAAAAGAGACACAGTTGTATAGAATGGCCTTTTGGACTCTGTGGGAGAGGAAGAGGGTGGGATGGGTTGGCAGAGTGGCAATGTAACATGTGTGATATNATAATAATATCTATTATTACTAATAGATTAAGTGGAAGAAATGAGTAAAGGGAGTCAAAACTGCTCAGAATGAAGAAAATAGTAGTATCTATTTTATAGCTGTTTTTGAAGATGAGATATATGGAAAATAAATTCATTTCTCATGCATAGGAAATACTCAGTAAATTTTTATTTTTGCAACCATGAATGTCAATATGTGCATAGACTTGTGTGTGCTAATGTTACATTTCATTTCCTTTTGAGTATTTCAAAGAGCTTTGTAAATACAGATCTCTCAGTCTTACAATGTAAGATTACTTTGGTCATCTGGTTTTGTGGGGCTCAACATTTAGCAATCAATTACCAAAATTTTTTCGAGTGTTTTTTTTTTTCTCCTTCAGGTAGGAGACTTTTCAGAAAGTGCTTTAAGTGGTTAAAAGGGAGATGATATTAATGTGATGATTAATAATGCAACACTTTTATGTACTTTTTTATTCATGTAAATAATGTGGATCTGAAATAATGATCAGAAAAAGCAACTTTTGATAGTAGTAACAAAACACTTTACCCCATAATTGCCAATTTCTTATTTCCTTCAATGATTATGGAATGCCTGGCTCCTCACAGGGAGCTTTTCTTTTCTGTGGAATTGTGGTAGCTTGGTGATCTATTAGTTTCCGTCTTTCTCCAGAGTCCTCAGTTACCTTCACTAAGATATATATAGGGCTTAATTTCCTTGTTTTATGGTACATACAAATAAAAGAGAAAAAAAAAAAAAAAAAAAAAAAAAAAAAAAAAAAAAAAAAAAAAAAAAAAAAAAAAAAAAAAAAAAAAAAAGACTGAGCACACAGGCAAAGAAAGTGTTTGTTACTTCAAATGAGCAGCAGAACAACTCACCAAGCACCATAAAGAATCATAGTAACAAATTAACATAGTAATGAAAGAAACATAGTAAACAAAACAATTACTGAAATTAAAAATACTCTAGAAGGAATCAATAGCAGAATATCTGAAACAGAATAATGAATCAGTGAGCTGGAGATAAAATGATGGAAATAACTTCTGAAGAGCAGAATAAAGAATGAAAAGAACTGAGGATAGTCTCAGAGACCTCTGAGACAAGAAGAAAAAAAGAAGAAAAGGTATGAAAAAAATTTTGAAGAGATTATAGTTGAAAATTTCCCCAACATGGAAAAGGAAATAGTTAATTAAAACCAAAGGGCACAAAGAGTCCCATATAGGATATACCTAAGGAGAAACATGCCAAGACACATACTAATCAAACTAATAAAGACTAAACACAAAGAAAGAATATTAAAAGCAGCAAGGGAAAAGCAACATGTAACATACAAGGGAAACCCCATATGTTTAACAGCTGATCTTTCAGCAGAAATTCTACAGACTAGAAGGGAATGGCATGATATATTTAAAGTACTGATACGGAAAAACCTACAGTTAAGATTACCATATCTGGCGAGGATCTCATTCAAAACTGATGGAGAAATAAAAAGCTTTTCAGACAAGCAAAAGTTAAGAGAATTCAGTACCACCAAACCAGCTTTACAACAAATATTAAAGGGACTTATATAGTCAAGAAATACAAGAGAAGAAAGATCTACAAAATCGACCCCAAACAATTAAGAAAATGGCAATAGAAACATATATATCAATAGTTACTTTAAAGGTAAAAGGATTAAATGTTCCGGCCAAAAGACAAAGACTGCTTGAACGGATACAAAAACAAGATCTATACATATGCTGTCCACAAGAAACCCACTTCAGACCTCAAGACACAGAACTTTGGCACTGAAAGTCAGAGGATGGAAAAATATATTCCATGCAAATGGGAAGCAAATGAAATCTGGAGTAGTAATCTTCATACAAGACAAAATAGGCCTTAAAATAGAGAATGTAACAAGAGATAAGAAAGGAAAGTACAAAATACTCAAGGGATCAATCTAAGAGGAAGACATAACGATTGTAACTATCTATGCTCTGAACATAGGAGTACCTCAATACATAAGACAGACACTAATGGACATAAAAGGAGACAAAATAATAGTAATAGTAACAAATAAAACAACAAACAAAATGATGGAAAAATATATTCCATGCAAATGGGAAGCAAATGAAATCTGGAGTAGTAATCTTCATACAAGACAAAATAGGCCTTAAAATAGAGAATGTAACAAGAGATAAGAAAGGAAAGTACAAAATACTCAAGGGATCAATCTAAGAGGAAGACATAACGATTGTAACTATCTATGCTCTGAACATAGGAGTACCTCAATACATAAGACAGACACTAATGGACATAAAAGGAGACAAAATAATAGTAATAGTAACAAATAAAACAACAAACAAAATAAAAGTAAGTAACAAAATAATAGTAAGAGACTTTAACACCCAACTCGTACCAATGGAAAGATCAAAACAGAAAATTAATAAGGAAACACAAGTCTTAAATGATACATTAGATGAGATGGATCTCAGTGATAACTTCATGACATTCCACTCAAATGCAGAATAGTACACCTTCTTCTAAAGTTCACATGGAATATTCTCCAGGATAGATCACATCTTGGGTCACAAATCAAACCTCACTAAATTTAAGAAAATTGAAATAATATAAAGAATCTTCTCCAGTGACAACACTATGAAACTAGATAACAATTACAAGAAAAAAACTATAAAAAAAAAACACATGAAGATTAAACTATAAAAGACACGTGGAAATTAAATAATATGTTTCTAAATAACCAACGGGTTACTGAAAAATCAAAACGGAAATCAAAAGAATTTCTAGAAACAAATGACAAAGAAAACATGATAACTCAAAACCTATGGGATGCAGCAAAAGAAATTCTAAGAGTGAAGTTTATAGCAATATAATCCTACCTCAAGAAACAAGAAAACTATCGAATAGACAACATCTATTCTAAAACAACTGGAAAAATAAGGGGGAAAATTAGTAGAAGGAAGACATCATAAAGAACAGAGCAGAAATAAATGAAAAAAATGAAAAAAAAACAATGAAATATTAATAAAACTAAAAGCTGTTTGTTTGAGAAGAAAAACAATATTGACAAGTCTTCTTTAGCCAGACTCATCAAGAAAATTAAAAAGAGAGAGAGAGAGAAGAATCAAATTAAAATTAGAATTGAAAATGGAGAGGTTACAACCGACAATGCAGAAATACAAAGTATTATAAGAGAATGTTATGGACAACTATTTGGCAATAAAATGGATAACTTGGAAGAAATGGAAAGATTCTTAGAAAAGTTCAATCATCCATGACTGAACCACAAAGAAATAGAAATTATGAATAACCCAATTACAAGCACTGAAATTGAAGCTATGATCAAAAATCTTCCAAAAAACAAAAGCCCAGGACAAGATGGTTTCAGGGGAGAATTCTATCAAACGTTTAGAGAAGAGCAAAGGGTTATCCTTCTAAAACTCTTTCAAAATTTTCAAGAGGAAGGAACACTTTCAAACTCATTCTACGAGCCCACCATCACCCTGATACTAAAACCAGACAAAGACAACACAGAAAAAAGAAAACCATAGGCCACTATAACTGATGAACATAGATACAAAAATACTCAACAGAATTTTAGCAAACAGAATTAAGCGACACATCAAAAAGTTCATACACCATGAGCAAGTTGGCTTTCTTCCAGGGATGCAAGGATTCTTCAATATACCAAATCAATCATTGTGATACACCATATTAACAAATTGAAAGATAAAAACCATATGATAACCTCAAAAGATGCAGAAAAAAGTCTTTGAAACAAATCAGCACCCATTTATGAATAAACTCTTCAAAAAACGGGCATAACATGAATGTGCCTCAACATAGTAAAGGCCATATATGATAAGCCTACAGCAAACATTATTCTCAATGGTGAAATACTGAAAGCATTCCCCCTAAGATCAGGAACAAGACAAGAGTGTCCACTTTCACCACTGCTATTCAACACAGTGCTGTTAGTCCTAGCTAAAGCAATCAGAGAAGAAAAATAAATAAAAGGAATCCAAATCAGAAAAGAGGGGTAAAACTCTCACTGTTTGCCGATGACATGATACTTAACATAGAAAATCCTAAAGATACTATCAGAAAATTACTAGAGCCAATCAGTGAATTTGACTATGCCAAAGCCTTTGACTCTGTGGATCACAAGAAACTGAGGAAAATTCTGAAGAAATGGGAATACCAGATCACCTGACCTGCCTCTTGAGAAACCTGTATTCAGGTCAGGAAGCAACAGTTAGAACTGGAGATGGAACAACAGACTGGTTCCAAATCTGGTCATCTCCATCTCCCTCCTCCCTCTTCGTTTCTCCATGTAACTCTGTGAATCTCTCTGTGTGTCCCTCACTGTGGAGAAACTTTGCATCTTTAACCTAGATGTTTTATCAGCAGTGCTGTGTAGATGGAGAAGTCTTGAGGCTACTGTAAAAATAAGACTGAAAACCAGAAGCAGGTGGCTTAAGTCCAAGTCCTGAGAACACCAGAAAATTCCTGACTCTAGAGAACGTTAATCGACAGGAACTCATCAAATGCCTCCATACCCTACATGAAACCAAGCACCTCCCAAGGGCCAACAAGTTCCAGAGCAAGACATACTATGCAAATTCTTCAGCAATACAGGAACACAGTCCTGAGCTTCAATGTACAGGCTGCCCAAAATCACTCCAAACCCATTGACATCTCATAACTCATTACTGGACACTTCATTGCACTCCAGAGAGAAGAAATCCACCCCCACCCACCAGAACACCGACACAAACTTCCCTAACCAGGAAACATTGACAAGCCACCTGTACAACTCCACGCACAGCAAGGAAAATCCACAATAAAGAGAACTCCACAAACTGCCAGAATACAGAAAGGCCACCCCAAACACAGCAATATAAGCAAGATGAAGAGAGACAGGAGGTAAAGGAACAGGATAAATGCCCACCAAACCAGACAAAAGAGGAAGAGATAGGGAATCTACCTGATAAAGAATTCCAAATAATGATAGTGAAAATGAAACAAAATCTTGAAATCAAAATGGAATCACAGATAAAAAGCCTGGAGACAAGGATTGAGAAGATGCAAGAAAGGTTTCATAATGACCTAGAAGAAATTTAAAAGAGCCAATATATAATGAATAATGCAATAAATGAGATCAAAAACACTCTGGAGGGAACAAATAGTAAAATAACAGAGGCAGAAGATAGGGTTAATGAGGTAGAGGATGGGATGGTAGAAATAAATGAATCAGAGAGGAAAAAAGAAAAAAAAATTAAAAGAAATAAGGACAATCTCAGAGACCTCTGGGACAGTGTTAAATGCCCCAACATTTGAATCATAGGAGTCCCAGAAGAAGAAGACAAAAGGAAAGAACATGAGAAAATACCCGAGGAAATAATAGTTGAAAACTTCCCTAAAATGGGGAAGGAAATAATCATCCAAATCCAAGAAACCCAGAGAGTCCCAAACAGGATAAACCCAAGGTGAAGCACACCAGTTAAGTTCATTTCAGTCACTCAATCGTGCCATATTCCTTGTGACCCCATGAATCGCAGCACGCCAGGCCTCCCTGTCCATCACCACTCCCGGAGTTCACTCAGACTCACGTCCATCAAGTCAGTGTTGCTATCCAGCCATCTCATCCTCGGTCGTCCCCTTCTCCTCCTGCCCCCAATCCCTCCCAGCATCAGAGTCTCTTCCAATGAATCAACTCTTCGCATGAGGTGGCCAAAGTACTGGAGTTTCAGCTTCAGCATCATTCCTTCCAAAGAAATCCCAGGGCTGATCTCCTTCAGAATGGACTGGTTGGATCTCCTTGCAGTCCAAGGGACGCTCAAGAGTCTTCTCCAACACCACACTTCAAAAGCATCAATTCTTCCACGCTCAGCTTTCTTCACAGTCCAACTCTCACATCCATACATGACCACAGGAAAAACCATAGCCTTGACTAGACGACCTTTGTTGGCAAAGTAATATCTCTGCTTTTGAATATGCTATCTAGGTTGGTCATAACTTTTCTTCATGTGCACTCACCATCTGCAGTAATTTTGGGGCCCCCAAAAATAAAGTCTGACACTGTTTCCACTGTTTCCTCATCTATTTCCCATGAAGTGATGGGACCAGATGCCATGATCTTTGTTTTCTGAATGTTGAGCTTTAAGGCAACTTTTTCACTCTCTACTTTCACTTTCATCAAGAGGCTCTTTAGTTCCTCTTCACTTTCTGCCATAAGGGTGGTGTCATCTACATATATGGGGTTATTGATATTTCTCCCAGCAATCTTGATTCCAGCTTGTGTTTCTTCCAGCCCAGACTTTCTCATGATGTACTCTGCATATAATTCTTTGGCACTCACCTTTTGCCCATCTCCAGGGATTTCACTCTCCCTGCTTGTATAAGCAGGTGCTTTATTTCCACATAAGCTACTTTGGATTCTTACTTTGCAGAGCTGGAATGTCCTTTCTGCAGAGGCCAGAAAACAGCAGGGAAGGGAGGGAAGTCTGGCATTGAAATCAGTCAATGCCAAGTTAAATAAGCAGGGTGACAATATACAGCCTTGACTTACTCCTTTTCCTATTTGGAACCAGTCTGTTGTTCCATATCTGAGGATGAGATGGCTGGATGGCATCACTGACTCCATGGGCGTGGGTCTGGGTGAACTCCGGGAGTTGATGATGGACAGGGAGGATGAGATGGCTGGATGGCATCACTGACTCCATGGGCATGGGTCTGGGTGGACTCTGGGTGTTGATGATGGACAGGGAGGCCTAGCGTGATGTGATGCATGGGGTTGCAAAGAGTCAGACTCGACTAAGCAACTGAACTGAACTTAGTGTGCATATTTTAACCAGCAACTTGACTGATAGTTGGCATTAAAGTCTTTGTCCCTATTACAGGAGAGCCAAGAATCATCAGGTAGATGTGGTTATATTTTAGGAAATGAGAATACATCTGAAATTACTGCCTGCTCCTGGGTGATCAGCCTGATTGGTGAGGGAGTGGAGAGAGGATTGTAAGTGTTATCTTTGCTAGTCACATGGATCCCTATCTTTTGTCTTAGAAGGAGGAAGACAGACTGAGTTTAGGTTTCTAAAATCCTTATTTCTCAGAGCAGCCAGGAGTAGTGAGAGAGACTTTATAACTGTCTTTTCTGAGAAACTCCCTTGACACCCTATTGTGTCTGAGGAAACAAATGCCCCAAAGTATTGTAGGGCAAAATGAGAAAATCATGTGGATTTTGGTGAAAGTGTCTTCTCATTGGTAAGAAGGACAAGGCAATAGATGGTCCATCCCAAACCCAGTGAAAGTTCCCTTTTTGCATCACCAGTGACATCACCGTAATTAGGAAAACTACATGACATCCTAATTTGCATCACTGACATCATTAAAACCAACCATGTAGTCAACCTTAATATCCTCATAGCATATTTACATTCTTAATATTTCTTAACCAAATTTTGGTCAACCATCTTTAAGATTGTACATAACTGCCTTAATTCTTTCTCTTAAAGTAAACTTCTAACTTCGTACATTACTGAGAACATCTAGCATTTAAAGGTTCAGGAAAGTGACATGTGGGGGTGATGGTGAATACTTAATATCATTCATTCGTCTATATTCAGGAAGAGTGGAGGTGTTCCTCCCCTATTCATCTCTCTCTCTGGACCATAAAAGCAGGAATAAGCAAAATCATGATGCATCATTATGATGAATAATAATAACGCAAAATAGCAATACCTGTCGTCAGATTGTGATGGCAATTTCTTAGCCTTTTTGTATGCAGATGAAAAGGTGGGTTTTTGCAGCAAATCTTCCTTCAGCCCAATGCCTTCCTACGTCTCACACCCACTCCCAAACACACACTCACACTTTACTTCGAGGTTGGAAAAGTGACTTTCAAATTAGGATGTCAGAAATGATACAAAGTTGGTTTGTACTCCTCAAAAAGTTATCCTGATCATTTCAGTTGGACATATTTATATAATTGTTATTAACAGGCATTTGTCAGCTGTCAAAAATGATCTACATTGACACTGAGGAAAATGTAGACCAAATGGTTATGACTTATTTCCTGATTAATGTATATTCCAAAAACTTAATAGAAATGCAAAAAAAACCACAAGAACAGAACCTATGATGATGATTTTTTTCTATCTAAAGGCAACAAAGAAATGAAAATGCTAAAATATATCATTATATACAATGGGTTTTCACAGAAACTTAATTTAATCCCAAACCACTTGTTAATTCAAGTCTCTTCAGAACCTCTAAAAGATATATTCTGTACTGACTTCTCCAAAAGGTCTCTCAAATTAATGTGTTGAAGTAGTTTGAGGGAGGCTGAGAAAAATATCTTAACCTTTCTAGTCATTGGTTCAAAATTCTTTTCTCTGAGGGTCTTTTCTAAAGAGTTTCTAATTTTTGCCTCTCTGGAATTTGCAATCAACACAAACCATTTCCTTTATGATTTTTATGTTTAGTAAACAGGACACCCTGAAGGTGACTAGGAAATCCCAGCACGTTTGAAAGTTATCATCAAGCAGACAGGATCCACTGTTTTTTTTTGTTTGTTTGTTTGTTTTTTGGTTTTTTTGGCTGCACCACTGGGCATGTGGGATCTTAGTTGTCCAACCAGGTTTCAAACCCATTGCCCTGCAGTGAAAGCCTGGAGTCTTAACCACTCGACCACCAGGAGTCCCAGAATCCACTGTTTAGACTCTTAAATTGATGTCTGAGAAAATGAGGGAAAACAATTTATGAAGAGACCTATGATTTTTCCAGTAGTCATGAATACATATTGAGAGTTGGACCATAAAGAGGGCCGAATGCTCAAGAATTGATGCTTTCAAACTGTGGTATTGGTGAAGACTCTTGAGAGCTCCTTGGACAGCAAGGAGATCAAACTAGTCAGTCCTAAAGGAAATCACCCTTGAATACTCATTTGAAGGACTGATGCTGAAGTTTCAATACTTTGGCCACCTGATGTGAAGAACTGACTCATTGGAAAAGACCCTGATGCTGGGAAAGATTGAAGGCAGGAGGAGAAGGGGACGACAGAGGATGACATGGTTGGATGGCATCATTGACTCAATGGACATGAGTTTAAGCAAACTCTGGGAGATAATGAAGGACAGGGAAGCCTGGCGGTGCTGCAGTCCATGGGGTCACAAAGAGTCAGACACGACTGAACAACAACAACACTGGTCATAACAAGTTACATAGCCTGATCCAGAGCCGATGTGAGAAGGCACTTCCAAAGACACAGATCCAGGAAGATATGAGAACTGAGGCCATTGATACATCCACTCTATCTTGGGAAATCATAAGTCTTAGATTCCAAAATGGCCAAACAGGTGCAGAAACGAGGTTAGTCATTGATCAGAATATCTGATGGTAGCTTGGTTTATCAGAAAAGAAAAATTTCCAGGAAGCTTTTAAGCAGGGGACTGTAAGAATATGAAAAAAATTACTCTTCTAATGAACCAAAAAACTTTTATTTTTCTCTAAAGTGAAAAGTGAAAGTGTTAGTTGCTCAGTCAAGTCTGATTCTTTGGGACCCCATGGACTGTAGCCTGCCAGGCTCCTTTGTCCATGGAATTCTCCAGGTATGAATACTGGAGTGGATAGCCATACCCTTCTCCAGGGGATCTTCCCAAACTGGGTCTCCTACTGGCAGGTCGACTCTTTACCCATCTGACCCACCAGGGGAGATTTTCTTGATGTGACTTGTGAGGTCACATCATTCATGTAGTGTTAAAAAATCAAATGTGCATGCAAAGCATAAAGGAAGTGAAGCATTTCAGTTGTTCAACAGAATACAGCCCCTTCTACTCATGGGCGCATGGTCTGAGCATGAGATGGGACATTCTTAGTTGCTTTGTGTCCCTCAGAGTGTAAAATGGCAGCCAACAAAATACGAGCTCACTGAGTTAGCTTATAGCTTATACTAAACCAAAGAAATGGTGGTCTGTACTAATAAACAGAAAAAAAACTATGCATATTTGAATGGTAATTTCAATCATGCCCACTGTTGGCTTAACCTCTTGCTTTTAGAATCTTGTTTAAAATAAAATTCTATAAAGCACCCTTTACAGAAACAGCAGACTTTCTGGTTGTAGTTTGGAGGCCCTGCAGATCCATCACAGGCCATCCATCTGATGAGCTAGTCTGGAAGCACTAGTTCTCTGGGAACCCTGCCCCACCCATGGAGGAGAAGTCAAGACTTGCAAGCTGAACCTGCGTGTGGGTCTAGGCTGAGCCAGCGGTTCAGTGGGTGACACTGAATGACTTTTCATAAGATTAAAAACAAAAACAAAAAACCCTTCACCAAACTGTTCACCTGGATACTAACTCCAACCTGAATAATTGAACAAGTTCATTTGGGCTCACTGTCAGAAGTGGCTCAAGAGCAGTATCACAAAGTCCTTCAAACACTTCTCTTCAGGAACTCATGTACTGCTCAAGTATTGTTTAGGTGGTACATACATAGGTCATTATTTCTCTAGATGGGTGTCTGTCAAGCTTTCTCCCCCAAAAGGCGTTATTCAGGGTGTCACATCCAATTTTAAGGCTGTCAGTTAACAGCCTGTAAAATGTTCCTGGGATAACCCCTCCCAGTAAGAAAAGCATGTCCTGGGCACTGACAAGTGTGACCTTGACCTGGACGCACACCCAGACAGCCACTCAAAGGACGCAGCTGTTTCTGCTCCTCTCTGAGTTCTGAGTGACAACTGTGGTCAGATGAAGGTGGGAAGGGAACAAAAACATGAAACACAATGATTTCCAGTACATCTTGTTCCTTGTCTTCGGGCAAAAAATTTACACCATTATGTCATTTTCGTGATGTGCTCATCAATGAGCGTGAAAACCTCATTTGTCATCTTTTGGTCTGATAGACAATCAGAGTTTAGGGAATTCAGCTGGGCTGTCAGCAGTCTTTGCTGTCAAGTAGAGCAACTGAAGGAAGGCAGCAAAAATCACAGGGCCAATGAGGCCACTGGGCACTGATGCCAAGGCTGATCATAGAAATCCTCAGGAAGATCTTCTTTTTCCTCCGCATTCCCATCCAATTTGCTGGAGCTGTTTATCAAGTTCCCATGCGGACAGGATGTAAATATGCCACTTAAATCTGCAAATACAATAATGAAAACTGATATTTGTAATTGTATCTGTGTGGTCCCACTGCCTCAACAGTAAATGGATTTCCAACCTAATATTGCTAAATGAATCCTTGAAATATGTGAGCTCCATTACAGCGGAAGCGTGGCATCACTTCTCACATCCTGACATGATGGGGACATCTCCTCATTTCACATGACTGAAATATTTTTTATCTGTCTCCTGAAATTGCCTTACCACAGTTTTAACCCCATCTTTTGTGCTAGAGAAGTAGGTGCCATGGAAGCATTCTCTCCATTCGTTCTAGTCTATGGAATAGCTATGGTGCCGTGACAAAGGAGAAAGTTCTAGATGCTGGAGAGAGACTTCTAGACACTCTATCTCCCATCTGCATTTCAGTCATCCTCCCACAGGTGGCCTCCACAAAGTTCTTGCTGTAAAAGTTTTGAAGCCAGATTCTGTCCTTTACCATCAACGTGTGTAGAGAATGATGAATGTTTGTACCTCTCGGCATCAATCCTCTCCAGTACTCTTGCCTGGCAAATCCCATGGACGGAGGAGCCTGGTGGGCTGCAGTCCATGGGGTCGCTAAGAGTGGGCATGACTGAGTGACTTCACTTTCACTTTTCACTGTCATGCATTGGAGAAGGAAATGGCAACCCACTCCAGTGTTCTTGCCTGGAGAATCCCAGGGACAGAGGAGCCTGGTGGGCTGCCATCTGTGGGGTCGCACAGAGTCGGACACGACTGAAGTGACTTAGCAGCAGCAGCAGCATCCTCCCCGCCCTGCAATCTCAGAAATGTTATTTCAGCAGTAAAAGTCATCAAAGTGTTAAATCTTTACTATGTACTCTCAAATAGGTAGAGGGGAGCATATGTTCTTTTTTTTGTGATGTGAACCATTTTTAACATCTTTATTGAATTTGTTACAATATTGCTTCTGTTTTATTTATAGATAGATAGATAGATAGATAGATAGATATAGTTTTGTATTGTTTTGTTTTGCTTTCTGGCCATGAGGCCTGTGAGATCTTAGCTTCCCAATCAGGGATGGAACCCGCACTCCCTGCAATGGAAGGCAAAGTCCTAACCACTGGACCACCAAGGAAGTCCCAAGAATATGTTCTTAATGAATGTCATCTTCATGTTTACCAGACATTTTTCCTTTCTTTCCCTTTCGATATTTCTATCACAAGATTTATTTAGCCATTGCAAACTCCTCAGAACTCTTCCGAGTCTCAGCTTCATGGGTTGAGACTGGGTTGAGACTCACCTCTTTATAGGCAAGTCTCCTATCTTCTTTCCTTTCACACTCTGCTCTTTATTTGGTAGAAGGTCTTGGCTTCTCACTCCCCAGTCCCACAGTTCTGCGACACAGAAGACCCTGAATACCCGAGGAAACGGCAGCTCCTTTCCCCTCAGGCTGAGAGGAGAGGAAGAATGGGAGAGTCACATACATTTTCGATTTCCTTTCTTTTTCTGAAATCTTTATTATACCACCAAGTCTCAGCTTCATCTGTTCAGTGGGTATAACGGCAGAAGGCCCCATAGTATGAGGTACCTACAAAGCTGCTCAATAAAGGTTATCTTCTTCCCCTGCTGCCAGTGATGTTTCAAAATGTTCACCTTTTATTACGAAGACTCTTCTTTTGTAGATGCTTTCTTTTTAGAGCTGCACTCACTTAGGATTATTCTCTGATGTAGCAACTGTTGTTAAAGCATGGTACAGGCTATACTATTCCATATTTTTAACCTTTTGAAGGAAAGAATCATTTTGCTTATTTTGCTATCCCCTGTACCAGGCATGCTAAGTCACTTCAGTTGTGTCCGACTCTTTGTGACCCTATAGATAATAGTCTGCCAGGCTCCTCTGTCCATAGGATTCTCCAGGCAAGAATATTGGAGTGGAATGCCATGCCCTCCTCCAGGAGATTGTCCAGACCTAGGGATCGAACCCACAATTCTGATGTCTCTTGCATGGGCAAGCGAGCTCTTTACCGCTAGCACCACCTGGGAATCCCTATATCCATTAAAGGGCTTTAAATATATTTATTGCTCAATAAATATCAGACTCAACTTCACCACTGGGTTAGGCTGTAGACTGAATCTCAGCCCATTTCCAGGGCATACATGCCACATCTGGCCGGACACAGAGTCACTACAGAAATCCCAGGAAGTGACTAGGTGTAGACAGTGCGGAAACTGCTTGAAATGACAACAGAGCCTGTTGATTGAGACTTAGTATCATCCCTTTGAGGAAGAAGATTTCACTTTGGTTATTTTTCTGGCAACTAATGAACCTATTGTCTCAATGCTGTAGTGAACTTGGCAAAACCCTCTCTGAAAACTGATAAAATATAAATTACTCAGACAGAGGAAACTTTTCATTCTTTTTAGAAGTTTCTATCCAGCATAGTTACATGTTCCTTTTTGGGAAAGTTAAACTTGGACATTTATTTTACCCATACAGCTCTCTTTGCTCTTCCTGCTAAAACCTCACAGTCCCTAGGCAAAAAAGAATCTGATTCACAAGTCTTATTTGAGAGTAGCATAGGCTTTCAGAATTTTGAGAAATGAATTGTTTTAGTGCCCCAATCTATGATGTGGTGGTTTTTCTTGCTCTTTGTGAAAACCTGTGTGGCTCTGGTAAATTTATCAAAACTTCAATGTATAATTATTCTGTAGTGGTTTTTCTTGTGTCCTTCACCTTCTAACTCCCTCATAGAGGAAAAGTTTTCAATATTCAGAATCTGCCCTACATTTCTCACTTCCTGTATTTGCAAGCAGTTACTATATAGAGAGGGTTTACCAGGTGGTGCTAGTGGTAAAGAGCCTGCCTGCCAATGCAGGAGACGTAAGAGACACAGGTTCAATCCCTGGGTAGGGAAGATCCTCTGGAGGAGGGCATGGCAACCCACTCTAGTACTCTTGCCTGAAGAATCCCATGAACTGAGGCACCTGGCAGGCCGCAGTCCACAGGGTCGCACAGAGTCAGACACGACTGGTGATTTCACACGCATGCATTGTATAGAGAAGATATATATCTTAAAGGAATTAAATGGTGAATCCTTAGAATGTGCAACACTGTCACATTTTGGGACTCATATGTAGCCATCACAGGAAAATTCCATTTCCCTGGAGTGATTTTTGCCTCTCTTCTTAGAGTGCAAGTCTACAAGCAAACAGAGAAATGAGAGGGAAATGACTTGCCACCCTTCCATTCTCCATCTCAGTCTATGTCCCTGAAAGTGACTTTGAAATGGATCAATGGTAAGTCTCTAAAACAAGACAGCAGATGCTTCTAGAAATACAAGAATTAATTTTCCTATGGACTTTCTCTGCTACTTCACTTACCTGTACCAAAAATAGAAGAGAATACTAATACTTCTTGTTTCTATGATAATCTTTCTCTAGAAAAATGATTCATGTAAATGAACATTATTTAACATCATTGTATTTTTTGATTATATTAGTGATACATGATCAAGATAAAATGATATATGAATATATATAACTAAATCACTTTGCTGTAACCTGAAACTAACACATTGTAAATTAACTTATATTCCAATCTAAAATAAATAGGAAATACAGAAAAAAAATCTTTCAAATTACAGTATCTTTTAATAAAGTCAGTTATTAACTACATCTAGCCTTACAAAGGTGTGTGCATGTGTATACACACATGCCTGTATTTTGCAATCACGCTAACTTGCTTAAATGATCGCTTTAATATAAACAAACGGGAAAACTGCTTGAAATTACATTGCCATTCTCCCCCTACTCCTCCTAACTGTGCTTTAAGAGAAACATTTTTATAAACTGGATGCAAAGTGAGCTTGGAAGGCATATTTTCGGAGAACTAGTAATTTTGGAGCTTCTAACAGCCAGATTTTTTGAATGGTAAGAACCAAAAAAAGCACAGAAGGCAGCAAAGGGTAGAGAAAATGGTTGAATAATCAGCTGTGTTGTTGAAACTGTCAGAGGAGGGAAAGTGTCGGCTTATCGCATCTCAGCCTTATTCAAAGAGAAGTGGGCTCCTCGCGATGGGCAGGATGCCAGAATGCAATAATAAAGGAGCTCTGTAGGACTGCAACATGGTACTCTAGAAATACATTTTCCAATTAGTCATAAGTGTTTATTCATCAAGGCATACCACAATGCTTTTGGTAACTGAGTTGTACAAGCAGCTGTAATTGGCAATTGAGAAACATCAATGCAAATGTTTTCATGTCTAATCCTGAAATTGTTCACGCTCCACATTGCCACTGAATGGTTCCTCTGTCCTGGAGTGGTGTGGATAGCATGCCTCTGACGACAGGTTTAGGGCCTTTCTAATCATCAAGCACTAAATTAGATCCTTCTTGCAGATTTAGTCTTTTTTCCTGATTGGTTTGAGGAGGAGAAGCTGAAGCGGATTGAAAAATGTTCTTTCAGCAACATTTGGGGAAATTTTTGTTGTTGTTCAGTCGCTCAGTTGTGTCCGACTCCTTGCGACCCCATGGACTGCAGCACGCCAGGCTTCCCTGTCCTTCACCACCTCCCAGAGTTTGCTCAAACTCATGGTCCATTGAGTTGATGCCATCCAACCATCTCAACCTCTACTGCCGTCTTCTCCTCCAGTCCTCAATCTTTCCCAGCATCATTTTGGTTAAGCCTAAAGGGAAGCTTGAGAGGATGGTCACTTAAAGATTTTTCCAGATTTTCAGTGGATAACAGTCCATTCCAGAAACCTTCACTCCCTGTAAATTCCAACAATGAACTCAGTTGGACGTGCCACAGATACCTGCCCACCCTCCTGAGTGACAGCTCCTGATACCTGTTTGGGCAATGTCTCACTTTTGCCTTCTGGCTGTTAATCTGGAACAGTTTTTAAGCTAGATAAGAAGCCCTGCTGAAAAGAAGAATCCCACAGGATGTTTCTTGACCTTTAAAAAGAAAACCATCAGGACTGACAGGCTTTCAAATTTAAAAAAATTTCTTTTTGCACTCCTTAGTAGCAGAGAGATGCAAATGATTACTTAAAAGGCTCTCCTTTGTTTTATTCTCCAAAGTTTTCAGATACTTAGTCTGAGAGGCTTGTGACAATTAAATCAATTTCCACCAGAGTCCCCAGAGGCGGGCTTTATCCCAGCTCCCTCAAGGAGACTTACACTAATAAGGAGCTGGCAACTTACCTGGGAGGAAGGTGCAAAGTAGAAAAATGGAATTTCAGGTCAAATAAAAACCTTGCCACAGAATACCAGTTCTTGCAGACTGAAAGATCAACCCTATAATAGAAGGTGAGTCTTATTTAAAATGAGGAAAAGAGTGTAACCAAAATTAGGCTTTGAAAATAGCTTTGTGATAATACTATTTGACTCTTGAAAAAAAGAGCTGTTATTAAAAAGAAATTTACTTCACACTCCCTCCAAGTTTAAAATGTACTTTTCGTTTCCAGAGGTAAAATGTAACCCACTGATTTTGGTGCAAATGGCGACGAGTTACAGGTACACTAGCCTGAGTGTTCTGTTTACGGTTACAGAAACTGAGAAAATCACCACCTATGTTTAGTCCAGGTAATAAAGTTTGAAACTCTTTCGAGACCACAAACCACTGTCCTCCTCTTCTTCTTTACATGGCTTGGCACAGCCCAACCAAGGGCCCCAGTGCACACCTTCTTCACCAACAGGCTGCCTAATCTGACAGACAGCCATTCCACCCCTTTTACAAGCACATTTGGGCACCTGTTATGTGCCCAATACACATGCCTATGTGCTTTGCACACACAGAGGAAGATTGCCGTGGAAGTAAATGACCAAAGGGTTAGAAAATGCAATGTAGATTTTTCCTGGGCCCCCTGATCATGGAGCTGATCAGGAAGTACTGCCCAGGTCCCCAGGCTACCCTCCCATGAAGCACCTGCGCAAAATGGGTCACAAGGCAAGCTGCTGGCTGACCGAGAGCATGCAGGCGTCAGAGGCTGTCTGAGCACCTAGGGTGGTACAGGATGCATTGGGCAAAGTTGCACGGTGTCAAGAATGGGCTTTAGAAAGCTGAGGACCTGGCAGCCACAGATGGTTCTCAGAGGCTGTTACTCTGAGGACCTCTGAGCATGTTGTAATGCCTTCTTGCTGTTTCCAGCATCTAGCTTGGTTTCCTCCGTCCACGCTGTCTGCTACTGCTGCTTCTAAGTCGCTTCAGTTGTGTCTGACTCTGTGCGATTTTTAGATGGTAGCCCACCAGGCTCTGCCATCCCTGGGATTCTCCAGGCAAGAACACTGGAGTGGGCTGCCATTTCCTTCTCCAATGCATGAAAGTGAAAAGTGAAAGTGAAGTCGCTCAGTCGTGCCCGACTCTTAGTGACCCCATAGATGGCAGCCCACCAGGCTCCCACGTCCCTGGGATTCTCCAGGCAAGAACACTGGAGTGGGCTGCCATTTCCTTCTCCAATGCATGAAAGTGAAAAGTGAAAGTGACGTCGCTCAGTCATGCCTGACTCTTAGTGACCCCATGGACTGCAGCCCACCAGGTTCCTTCGTCCATGGGATTTTCTAGGCAAGACTACTGGAGTGGGTTACCAGTCTAGTCCCCTACAATTGTCCTTTCTTAAAGTCTCCCATTTGAATGCTGCTGGCTTTCACCTGCCACCAGGGAAGTATGGTTGCACATGGGCTTGTCCTGTCTCTTCCTCCCTCCGCTGCATACCTGCACAGTTCTCAGATCTGCTCTGCAATACCTGGGATCCTCCTGACCGGTGCCCCACATCTTCCCTGGCTACCACCTCACCTGCATGAGTGCTCACACAGACGGCTGAAGTTCCCTAAGCTTCTCTTCCCAACTCCAGGTCTTTCCCCTTTCATCCTATTCCTTTCCACATCTCAAGCAGCAAGTTCTAGAGTCAATCGTAGCACGTAGGAGTGAAGATAGGTGTCAAGCCAGGAGCTGTGTGATCTCAGGCTGGGTCTGGGGGAGGAAGCAATGTCATCACTCCAGACCTTTCCATCCTTCATCTCCTGGGACCTAGCCTCTAGAACCTGTGTATAGAACAATCTTGTACTTTCTAGAGAGGATGCATAAAGATGGGGAAAGAGGAAGGTGGGATCTATGGTTTTCTTGGCCCCAGGATCTCTGACCAGACACCTCCTGTCTCCCTCTTTGCAATGATCACTGTTTGTGTTGACCTTTATCTCTCCCATCACAAGGGACCTTCTTTGGCATAGGACCCCTGCCTTGTATTTCTGTATCCCAGCATCCAGCTACACTGCTTGGCTCACAGTACCTGTGTTAACTGTTAAAACAAGCTTTCCTTCAAGACTTTGAATGATTAGTTTGGGAGACAGGTGGCCACATTCCACAAGGGAGCGGGGAGGTCAAAACTGAGAAAGTTGAACAAAGAAAAGGAAGGAATCTAGGACCATCAAACACAGAAATCTAGGACCTGTTTCATTGTTTAGTCCACTTACCTTTGGCTCATTCAAGCAAAAATGTGTAGGGAATTATTAGGCTTTTGACTAGCTCTCCATTTGCATGACATAGAGGGAATACTGCAGACACTGTGTGCTTGAGCGTTTCATCTGTCTGGAAGTCTATGGCTGGTGGCATGGAAGTGCAGCAGGGAAATTACAAGGACCAGCCCAAGAGTCAGAAACCCTAGGACTTGCTTCTGGCCCTGCCACCCCCTAGCCCTTTGATTTGGGACGTCATGATCCAACTTTTTTCTCCTCTTTGAGGTTTGCCTATACATCAAAGATTGTAATACCCACTTTGCCTCTGCCCAGAACTATTGGGACTGTCACATGAGATAATGCAGGGAACTTGACCAACTAAAAAGCATGAGACAAAGGTGAAGCCCCAGATCAGAGTCTACACCCCAATTTGCTGAAGTCAGGGGAGGGCCAGGCCAGGAGACACATCATCCCCAAAAGATCATGTGTGCAGGGGAGGCAGGTGTGCTGAATCCATTCCAGGAGTTAATTGTGCAGACTCGGGGGGCCCCTGACATTTTCCAGCCCCACTCTGGGGGCAGTGGATTACTAGAGAATTTGTGTTCCTGCCCATGCAGATTCCCTCTTGATCCCCAGGGCTGCTTCTCTCTGTTTTCCCCTCCAACTAATTACTCACTAATTTCTTTCTCTTTTCACATTGACTTCTGACCAGCCCCATGTGTTTGACTCCAGAATGATTCCTGTGGATGCAGGCTTGGACTCAATATATTTGGTTGGAAAGTCACTCAAAGGTTCAACCACGAGGGATTCTTATGATTTCCAAATACATTCTCTTGTAGCCATTACAATATCTTAGGTCAGAACATTCTCATATTGCAGGTGTGTGTGTGTGTGTGTGTGTGTGTGTGTGTGTGCCTAGTCACTGGTTGTATTTAGGAAAAGAAGGCTCATGGGCCAAATACCCATTTGGGTTTGTTTGGATGACTAAGAAATGATGGGAATTTAGAGTGTACAAGATTATAAATATTACAGAGGCTATTCAAAATCTCATTTACTTTAGTATGACTGCCTCTTTACATATTTAAATTCCATTTGCAGCCACCAGCCAGACCCTGATACTCTTAAAGAAAATAAAAACAAGCAAACTACTGCTAAGGGAAATGTAAATTGGTTTGTTTGCTCCTTTACACTCCTGGGCAGTGAAAACACAAGCAATCATTATTCCAAGGGTCTCATTGAATATACAAAATCTTTGTCTTTCTTAGGAGTTGCTTTAAAGGTTAACCGTTTTCTAAGAGTTCTTTGTGTCTAGAAACCAATTTTATGCTCCTTTTGTCCAGCCACCAATTCTTACAAACTTGTTCAAGTTTCCCACACAAACACATTTGCGTTCATTTAGAAAATGGAGAAAACAGTTTGCTTTGAAAAAGTCTGTTTGTTGTTGTTCTTGACATTTACAAAGTCCTCATCGTGCATTGGGAGCTGCATTCAAGCTTCAAGAAGCCAACTGCCCCGGGAGATGTTTGTGCTTGGGGACCAGGGGTCAGGATTCTGAAACACAGGCACCCTGGTCCCTGGCTGGAGCTGGTGCACACACAGAAATGACCAGGGCAGTAGGAATCTGTGCTTGAGATGTGAGCACATCCATGCTCATCCCACCAATTCCCAGGCCCCAAGGCCCTTCCTTCCTGGATAATTTTTTCCAGAAGCTTGTTGCCTGCATTCAGAAATGTCTCTCCCCATGTGAATTCCTCTTCACCTTCTATTCACTTTTTACTATAAAAGATTATCTCCAAGCCAAGGTGGGGTGTTCTATCTTCTAGTGCTGCCATCCAAGAGAGAAAGTACAATGTCCAATATCCTCAACCTATGTATGTTACCAAAAGCAGAGTCTGGCTGCTCACTGCTCAAAAGCCATTAAAGAGGTCATGTTGGTTGAAGGGAAAGTTTGCTTTGTTTTTTGATGTCAGCAACCAGCAGGGGGAGGGCAGACATCTGTCCAAAGGCCAACTCCCCCCAACCCCACAGCCAGTGGGCAAGAGCTCTTATAGGCTGAGGGAGGGGGATACGTGCAGAAACAGCACAGTCAGCGCTGATAGTCATCTTGAAATTGGTCATTGGTGGCATCATCTTGATTGTTTCAAGTACAGATTGTTTCTGTAGTTTCAGCATTGGCTTGTTTCCATTTCTTGAGGCCTATTTTCAGAATTCTGGCAGCTTACATCATGGCTACAGTCTGGCCATCAAGCAGTTAACTTCTCCACCTGGTGGGGTTTCCAGTATCTATAAGACAGCTCACAGGATATGGCTCAGAATATTTCTATAGCCCTTGAGAAGGAACCAGAGGTCCTTGACTATGCTTATTGATACATCATTATTATTTGGTCTCCTTTGACAGTTTCCCTTTGTTTTCATAGGTTCTCACTTCTCTGATTAAACTTATTTTTTGGCTAAAGTTCTTCTACAGATAAAAGGCAGGCTGAGGACACAGGGAAGGGGCAAAGACCATAGGATCCTGCTCTGTTTCACGTGGGGGCTGTAAAGGAGGAATATCTTGGCCGTGGAGAGGTCCCCTGCTTGCTCCTAGCCTGAGACAATGTCACACCTAAAATCCAAAACCTAAAGTACCAAAATATCCAATATTTTCATATACACAGATTAGCCAGTTTTCAAAAGGATTCTTTTAGATGTGAAATCACTCAATGGACATTTAAAATGGGATTTAACTTACAGAAATTTCATTCAAGAATGAGTGGAGGGAGGTACAATGGTACTGCAATATTTCAGTTGGTACACAAATCTCATATGAAATAGTCCCCAGGCATCTGCCAGTCATTGACAGTGGCTGGTAACTCAGTTGGATTTGCCTTCTTAAAATGTTTTCTCAACAATTCCAAGGGAACCCTCTTCTGCCTCACCATATGGAGACTTTTTTCTATTTAATCATAATTTAGGCACTTTTCTTTGCCCTAATGATTTATCAAACATGTTTTCTCAAGATCCAAAATTAGGGTATTGGGATTTCCTGCTTTATATATATATATATATATATATATAAAATATACTATATTTGTTCTTAATTTCTCTTAGTTCAATGATAGACAGCAATCATAATTATAGCCCATATAGGCTGTAATTGTTTAACAAAGAAGAATTCAGTGAGGTCAAAAGAGAATGTGAAAGCCAGTACAGCAAAGCAGGTTGGGCTGGTGGTTCAGTATGAACTCACTGACTTGCTAACTGCAAGGCACAGATGTGGGAACAGACCCCACGAAGCCCCCTTGGCCTGCGTGAAAGACAACCTGACATCATTAGCAAGGGATCAGCAAGAGCGGACGGGGCTGGTGCTGGAGCGCCACACGCCCCGGCCAGGGAGGTGGCCTGACATCGCTCCTTGCTCGGCCATGATCCTTGGTCCCATCTGGACTAAAAAGGAAAAACAAAACCTAAGCGTGAAAACCCAGCCGAGGCTTTGGTTCCTAGTAAGGCTTTGGTTCAGTACATTCCTGAATGTGCTGTCTTTCCAAGAAAGGTAGGTGTGTGTCACAAATATTACATCACCAACACAGTCACTGAAAGAGAAACTTGCCAACTGCACAATTTGCTGGCATCAGTGTGCGTCGCCATGACAATATTCTAGCTGCATGTGTTGTGATTCATTTGGCTGCAATTCTTAGAACCACAGTTCTAAGCATCAAGTCCTCATGATCCTTTCCACGGGCAGGGAGAAAGAGGGTGTGAGACTCCAAGAACCATTCTCCCGATCTCAGTGGCTAGCATAGGGGCAGATGCCTACCTTTGAACCCACTGCTGGGAAAAAGGAAGAACTTGGTGACAGGCTGCAATCAGCCATTGCTCATTCTGGGTGGCAGGAGAGGGAGAGAAGGGATTCCACTCTTCAGAAAACATTGCCAGTGCTATCTGAATGCAATTAGGGTTCTAAGTTTTATCCAGGCCCCACAGTATATGAAAGAACGATCACAAGCTACTGAAAACATTGCCTCCTAAATGAAATTGAAGTGATACAGCCTGGTAGATAAATGCCAAATTGGAGAGCTGCTGCTCTGGGTTGCTTTGTGAAATGACTCACTCCCCGCTACGTGTCCTTGGGCAGCTCCCCATGGATCCAGGCCCCAGGGTGCACTTCTATCAAAAAAGAATAGTGCCATTTGCCACCTCCTGGTCTCACAGTTGGGCTGTATGATGATTAAAAGGAACCTCATAAGACCTATGAATTTCTCAGTTTAAAGTATAAAGGGCTGAATTTTCTGAGGATGATGCAAATATCAAATCACTGAGCACAAAACCAGCCTCAGCTGGCCTCTCATAGTGGCCTGGAAGGCACAGTCACGACCTATGGCTGGGCTCCTCCCCTGACAACTCTGATTTGAACCCCCTCGGGCTCCCACTCCAGCTTTTCTCTGCTACTTCAGAGCCCACCTCCCCCAGAAGCTAGGAGCACAGGGTGTAACAGGTGATGGTTAAGGGTGACAGTGGAATGAAAGAGTTGAAGGAAGAGGAGAAAAGGAGTGCTAAGAAGATCTACTCTGGTTTCCTTCCACTCATTTCAAATCCTGTTCAAGCCCACTATTTTACCACTTAAACTAGACCATTCAATACATTCATGGCGCCCAAGACTGGCATGGTTTGGTCCCTTAATGGCAGAGTTTCTTTGTGTGTTTAGGGCACAAGCTAGTAGGCACTGGTTTCCAAAGTCACCCTGACTGATGGTGGTGTGATCCCTCGTACACTGAGGTCCAGATAAGCTATTCTGTGTTATCTAGCACATGCTGGTCCTTTGGGTTTTCTTTGTGTTTTTTTTTTTTAAATAATTCTGTTAAAGATGCACTCAGAGAAAATACATTTTTGGTTATATTTATTTTTTACCCTATTCCTCAAACAAATGGAAGTGGTTTACATTTAAA
Source organism: Aepyceros melampus (assembly GCA_006408695.1). NCBI lineage: Eukaryota > Metazoa > Chordata > Mammalia > Artiodactyla > Bovidae > Aepyceros > Aepyceros melampus. Next base: position 198,041 of record SJXQ01007297.1, on the reverse strand, counting down.
GTACAGGGAGTAAAGGTTTAAAAAATAAGGAGCGCTTCAGTTCAGCTTAGTTGCTCAGTCGTGTCTGACTCTTTGCAACCCCATGAATCGCAGCACACCAGGCCTCCCTGTCCATCACCAACTCCGAGTTCACTCAAACTCATGTCCATCAAGTCGGTGATGCCATCCAGCCATCTCATCCTCTGTTGTCCCCTTTTCCTCCTGCCCCCAATCCCTCCCAGCATCACGGTCTTTTCCAATGAGTCAACTCTTTGCATGAGGTGGCCAAAGTACTGGAGCTTCAGCTTTAGCATCAGTCCTTCCAATGAACACCCAGGACTGACCTCCTTTAGAATGGCCTGGTTGGATCTCCTTGCAGTCCAAGGGACTCTCAAGAGTCTTCTCCAACACCACAGTTCAAAAGTATCAATTCTTCGGCGCTCAGCTTTCTTCACAGTCCAACTCTCACATCCATACATGACTACTGGAAAACCACAGCCTTGACTAGACGGACCTTTGTTGGCAAAGTATGTCTCTGCTTTTCAATATGCTATCTAGGTTGGTCATAACTTTCCTTCCAAAGAGTAAGCGTCTTTTAATTTCATGGCTGCAATCACCATCTGCAGTGATTTTGGAGCCCCCCAAAATAAAGTCTGACACTGTGTCCACTGTTTCCCATCTATTTGCAATGAAGTGATGGGACCAGATGCCATGATCTTAGTTTTCTGAATGTTGAGCTTTAAGCCAACTTTCTCGCTCTCCTCTTTCACTTTAATCAAGAGTCTTTTTGGTTCCTCTTCACTTTCTGCCATAAGGGTGGTGTCATCTGCATATCTGAAGTAATTGATATTTCTCCCGGCAATGTTCATTCCAGCTTGTGCTTCTTCCAGCCCAGTGCTTCTCATGATGTACTCTGCATATAAGTTAAATAAGTAGGATGACAATATACAGCCTTGACGAACTCCTTTTCCTATTTGCAACTGGTCTGTTGTTCCATGTCCAGTTATAACTGTTGCTTCTTGACCTGCATATAGGTTTCTCAAGAGGCAGGTCAGGTTAGAAATATTTAAAGATGCATCAGATGGTGTTCCAAAATGAAATAGTATAAAATTTTGCTGCTTACGCCAAAAAGAAAATCTAATGGGTTATGTACTCCTGATTCTCATTTGTTGTTATTCTTGTTTTCTTATTTTCCCTCTCCTTCTCCTCTTTTGCCTCCTTCTCTGTCTCTCCCCACATATCTCTCTTTTTGAAAAAGAAAAACACTCTTTTGCCTGGAAAGTTAAACTGGTAGCTGTCATTAAATTTAAAAGGAGATTTAATCATGTATGTTGTTTTAAATTATTGTTGGAATTAGATATAGCACTTGATTTACTAGTTGGTTAATCACGCTGCTTCTTAAAAAAGGGACATTGTAAAACAACCAAGAAGTTTTTTTAACTCTGGTTTGCAGAACATACGATGTTTTCCACATTGATTCTGCTTGAGACCATTTTTTTAAAAGCAGATGGTGTCTTTCTTTGTGACTGAATGAAAATATTTCCATAGGAACTGGGCTAAGAGAAAGAACCAACTACTACATTTGAACATGAGGATTCATTTTGCGTTCCTGTTCCTAAATGCTTGTGATCCATCTGGAAAACTCTCTGCTCTGCCTTTGGACCTTCTGTTCCTCAGCTGAATTCTGTGCCTCTCCTTCCTTTGTAAAAGACATCTCTCAGGCCCATTTGGGCAGGAGGTATCCCCTTTAGTCGTCGGGGTGACAGGGCTTATTGGAGAGACTGAAAGCTCTGGAATCAGATGGTGTGGGTTCAAAACCTGCTCCACCACTTAGAAGCAGGAACTTGGGCAGGTTGCTTCACTTCTCTCTGCTTAGGTTCTGTCTCTGATAAAACAGTGAATCATGTCACTTCCCAGCTTCCCCTGGGGGCTCTGTGGTAAAGAATCTGCCTGCAATTCAGGAGCCTTAGGAGATGTGGGTCCAATCCCTGGGTCGGGAAGATCCCCTGGAGGGTGGGTATGGCAACCCACTCCAGTATTCTTGCCTGGAGAATCTGCATGGACAGAGGAGCCTGGCAGGCTACAGTCCATAGGACTGCAAAGAGTCAGACACGACTTAGCAGCAGTAGCAGTCACTTTCCCAATATTTTACTGCTTCCTATTCCTCAGCCACCCCACCAAGTCCTATTGATCAGGAGCCACAGATCTGAGGCTGTATATAACCTATTCTCATCCTGCCTTACACTTTAAACCATCTCTGTACTTACAGTAACTAGTACAATATAAATGCTCTATAAATACTTGTGAATACAATGTAAATGCTATGTAAATACTCTCCAGTATGCAGCAAATTCAAGTTTGGCTTTCTGGAACTTTCCTTCCTGCTTCTGTCTTAATTCCACCTATCATGGTCTCTCCCTCTCTGAAGCTTTCTCTCGGCTACCCCTGCCTTTCTCCTCCCCCTCCTCCACTGCATTCTAAAAGCAAACTTGCTAACACACAAACCAAATTGTGTTACTACCAAGTATTCTTTACCTACTTAACTGGCCATTGGCCAGGACAAGGTTAGAACCCTTCACTTGGATCTCAAGACCCTTCTTAATCTGGCCCTGCCGTCTCTCTCTGGCTTCACCCACTCATCCTCCCAATTGCTCCCTGACCTAGCCACAGTGAATTAGCTCCTATTCTGGGAATCTGGAATAGGAAGCTTTGTCTCCTAACCAAGCTTGCACAAATTTCTCTCTCTGCTTAGAACATCCCTTCTTCCTGGTCCCTGCTGACCTCTCACTATTCCCCTCCCCTGCCTGGATGTCCCTTTCTTCTGCAGAAGTCCCCTCCATTTGCCCACCCCCACGCCCAGCACTGCCCCAAAACCCAAGGAGAAGGCTTCCCTACTGTGAGCTTCCTAGGTACCCAGCACCCTCTTGAAATTGTTTGATTTTCTTCTCTTTCACTAGCCAGGAGCTCCATGATTGAAGAGACCCTCCTTCCCCATCTTTATATTTTCAGGGCAACAACTCTGTGCTTCACAGAAGATGCTTCATAAATATAAAATACATGAAAACAAGCTAATGAACATGTTTTAAGGTTATGTAGACTGTGCTGTGCTCTGCTGCTGCTAAGTCACTTCAGTCGTGTCCAACTCTGTACGACCCCATAGATGGCAGCCCACCAGGCTCCTCTGTCCCCGGGATTCTCCAGGCAAGAACACTGGAGTGGGTTGCCATTTCCTTCTCCAACGCATGCAGGCATGCTAAGTCGCTTCAGTCATGTCCGACTCTGTGCGACCCTATGGACAGCTGCCCACCAGGCTCCTCTTGTCCTTGGGATTCTCCAGGCAAGAATACTGCAGTGGGTTGTCATTTCCTTCTCTAGGGGATCTTCCCAACCCAGGGTTGGAATGCACATCTCTTGCATCTCCTGCTTTGGTAGGTGGATTCTCTTCCCAGGGTGCTGGGTGCCATTGCACCACCTGTAGATTAAGTGAGATACAATAAGAAAGGCACTGGAAACATCACATGCACTCAATAAAGAGGAATCATTATTGTTATTGCAGTAGTGCTGTTATTGCATGGAATTGTACCACTTTTAGAAAGAATGTGTCCCTTGCCTGGAGAAACCCATGTGCAAGTGTCTCAAAGGTTTTTAACATTTTAAACTCCAGAAATGTGATGAAAACTGCTGTAGCTGTTGGCCTTCATATCCATGGGCTCCCCATAGGCATTTTTCAACCAACCAGGGCTGACAAATATTTGGGAAAAGAATTCCACAAAGTTCCAAAGAGCCAAACTTGAATTTGCTGCATATTGGCAAGTATTTACATAGAATTTGTATTGTATTCACAACTATTTACATAGCATTTACATTGTACTAGTTACTGTAAGTACAGAGATGGTTTAAAGTAAAAGACAGGATATGTGCAGATTATATGCAACTACTACACAATTTATACAGGGAAACTGAGTGAGCATCTGCAAATTTTGGTGTCTTTTGGGGTCTTGGAACCAACCGCTCATGGATACCCAGAGACGCCTGCGGTAGTTTTGTTGAGTCTTTGTTAAAATATATCCCTACCACCATCTTCCTTATTTTCTGGTTTGAGTGCCTCTTGCAACCTTTTACAAATAAGTGGGTTTATTCATTCGAACGTGCACTTTCGCCAGTTGTTTCATTTCTAAGTAACCCCTTGCGTCCCTATTCAACAGAGGCTAGTAATTACCATAGCAACCAAAGCATGTGGTGCCTATGCACACTCTCAGAAACAAAGCATGTGCTTGGGAAAAAAAAAAATCACACGCACACATTAATTTGTAACACGAAATTCTACTTCATGGCATTTATGAAGGCAAATCATGCCTTCAAGTAAGCAGGCTTACCTGCCTCCCTGGCAGAGGGGCTTATGCTGCTGTTCTGTCTCCCTCCCACTGCACTCGCCAGGCACATATTGATTCATTTTAAAGATGAAATTTTTGGTGCAACGGAAAAAAAAAAAAAAAGATGGGAAGGATTCGGTTTCAGCAGGAAGGTACAAAGGTCATCGAGAGGGTGCAGAGCCCCATAGAGCAGTTGTTCCTGTCTGAGTGATGACTCTACTACCAGGGGGATTTATTAAAATGGGCCTATTGCTGTTACACTGAATAAGGCTCTCCATAAATTCTGCGTGAGCCTGTCAGTGGCTAAGCCCATATGTAACGCTTCAATACAGCGCCTGCATCTGCCTGCTGGTGTCTCCAACAACCCAGCCTGTGGCCGCCTCCCCAAGCCCCAAAGCATGTGTATACACGCCCCAAACCAATCAAAAACCCAGGGCCTGAGATGCTGTGCGTGCCCAGAAAGGGACACCTCCCATTCTCATGGAGGATGTGCGTGTGTAGGTGTGTTTCCAGCAAGACATTATGTTTTAGACTGTGACAGAATCAAACGTGACACAACCACGCGTTCTGGGTCTCGACAACCTGATGGGGGGATGGGAAGGGGACCAAAAGAGTCTGGCTGCAGCAATTTCAGGCCATGCGGCACTGTGACCTCGTCAGTCTGTCCGCTTACAAAACAGAAGAGGGGAGATATGTGCCAGGCAGTGTTCAAGGCACAGAGAACTGTCAATGTCATTAGTTATAATCAAAGGGCAGGGGCCAGAGGGTGAACTCTTTCTGGTCTGCCTCCTTAAGTCACCTGAGGAGAGAACACAAACCTGGGGAGAGACTCTGCTTCCCTGAGACCTTTTTTTAGTTGTTGTTTAAACCCAGTCAGTTGGAAGCCTCTTTATGAGTTCTCTCATTGAAACTCTGATTTTTTTTTTAAATTGCTTTGGTCTGAAGAAAAAATAATACATTCCAGTCAAAGGCTTTGCAGGGCCCCAGAACAATCTGAACCTTTCACTCTGTTCCGCAGGAATTCGGCTAGACAGGCTTCTATAATAACAGGAGGACGTTCTCTCTTAGAAAACCGAGCTCCAGAAGCGAGGGCAGAGCCATGGGGCGAGGGGCTGGCTGGGTGGAGGGGTAAGGGAAGGATAGGCAGACATCCTCACATCAGCTTTTATCAAGCATCTGATCAAATGCTCTCAATTCGCTCTTTAAATGGGAATTTCTGATTGTTAACTATTATTTCCCTGCTCCGATGGAGATGATATTGACCCAGCAAAAGATAACTTACAGTCCTCTACTAACACCTTGGAGAGTCCACCGAAGATAAACAATTCCCTGGAGCCACTGCCTTTGGCCTTTATGTCCCGCTGTCTCCAAAACCAGGAAAGGGCTAGAAGGCTCCTGTGGGTTTGGGTGGTCAGCTTTGAACCTCTTTACTCCCCTCCAGCGTCCTTGCCGAAGTCACCACTAGAGAGCGCCGGTCACCCAGCGATCGCTTTGAGAGACAGCCCTGTTTCTAAGGCGAGCACGTTGACTGAAAAGCAGAGAAATCAGTGACGAGGGGAATTATCATGCACAGTTCATTTCCTTGTAATTTAACTCTCAGAGTAACAAAAGCATAATGTATAGCCTAGTTTTTGGGTCTGATTTACAACAATTTAAACTCAAAGATGATTTCCACCTCGCCCCACCCCCTTCCTAATTACTTCTGCTGATATCAGCAGCTGAGAATTTTGTATTTCATCCCACCAACCTCCCCTCCCCAAAGCCACACATCCGAGAAGAGGAACATGTAAAATAGGATTCCTTTAAGCAAAGCCGGATGCACAGTTTCACTTTCTGCATCAGAGCCTTATTGTCCGTTTTAAAATACGTCACGTTTTTTATTGTGGTGGTTTGGTTTGCAGCCCCCACTACTTTTAAATATTGTGAAGTTCAAATGGGCAAAGCACTTCGGTCCTTAAAGGGTTGTGATATCCATTTCAAACCCGGAGGTAAAACTCTTGTGCCCCAGCCTCCCCAAGACTCCCAGCTCACCCTTCCTGTGCTGATTCCAGCTTCTTTGATCTCTCCTTTCCTCTAGCTCCTTGAGCTCTTACTGACTCCACCAGCGATTTAACATTTTGTACCTATTGTCTTGTTCTCTAATTGCTTCATCTGTGCACATTTTCTCCCAAAGGAAAAAGAAATAACTGTTTTTTTTTCTTTTGAGTCCTCACTTTGTCTCAGGGTCTGTGTTAAGAGTTTCACATGTTAATTTTCTTTAATACTTTCAACAACCTTCTGGCTGAGTTCAATTGACTTCCTTTTACAGATGAGGAAACTGAGTCAGAGAGGTTAAATTACTTACACAAGGTTATACTGGAAATGGGAGGATTCAGACGCAGGTAATTCTCATTACATCATTCTGAGCCTGCCTCCATGATCAATTGAAATGACCATCTCAGTCCTCCAAACTTTCAGCAACAAACATATAGTGGTAGACTCACATAGGCAGACACCCACAGACCCACACACGTGCTTCTTACAAGATAATTTAAGATCTGTATGAGCTAGCCCATATCTTGGTAAGGAAGTTGGAATTATCCCTATTTTAAAAATTAAATAACTTGCTGAATATTAGCCAAATTCCCAGCCTCGTTGGACAGAACTCTTTCCACCCTTAATATGTGCATAATAAATATTATTTGTCACAGTCCCATTTCCTTGAATCTGTGTTGTTGCTGTTTTTTAGCTGGGCCTTACCAGTCAAGGGAAGAACTTCATACTACTGCAGAGCTTTATCATCAGCTGCAGAGCCAGAGCCCCTTTTCATGGGGTCCAATCAGCTATGAGTGTCGTGAAGTAACTGGGCCTCATGGGATCCAATCAGCCATGAGAGTCATGGAGTAACTGAGACTCATGGGGTCCAATCAGCTATGAGAGTTGAGCAGGTACTGGGACTCGTGAATCCAGGGCTCTAACTCCTAGCTCAATGTCCTGTTCATGGCATTTATTATCTTCTTTCCCAATTATGCTGTTCAATCTGCATAGATTTGGTTTTATCTTAGATTTGAGTGTTTTCAGTCCCTAAGTGTGCCCCTACCCCAAATATTGGAGGGCAGATCAGGAAGGAGGAAGAAAGTGGACTGTTTTCTTGCAAGTGGAGAAAAATAGACTGGCTGGGAATAGGAAGCCATCATTAGGTCCCAAAGCCCTTTAGGTGTGTACCATGTCCCATATGTTTGGGATCAAAACACAGTAGAGGAAGGAGACTGAGTCAAAGTGTGTGTTGATATAGAAGGGAAATTCTTCCCATCTGTCCATTGGAATTGGCAGTGAGTAACAAAGTGGCATCTCTAAAGCAACAAGAACAAATAGACACATCCTGGGCTCCTCCGAGGACTCTCAGCTCACTGGACCACTGCAAATCCTCCCAAGCGAGTTAAGATAAAGCCACCGAAAGAAGTCAGTGGGTTGTGCCCAGCAGCCAGTGAGCCAGCGGAAACAGCAGTGGTGACTAATGACTGGCAAGGCAGAGGCCAGGGTGCTCCAGGTCAGTGTGGGGCAGGCACTTGGCAGCAGAGGGAAACTGCGAGCCCAGCCATGCTGGCGCCTGAGTGTATAGGTGACACCTCCTGTCCATCGCTCCACCCCCCACCCGGCCGGGCACCACCCGCCAATACCTACCAAGAAGGTGAGACTTTGGAAGTGAGTTGGTAATTCTGCATGTGCTGGTGCGGGCAAGGAACCATAGGGCTGAGAGCACTCTGGTTAACGGAATCTGATTAGTATCCCAAAACTTCTAGGCTTGGGAGGCTCCAAGGAGGCTTTTAAACACCAAGTGCAGACTAAATGCTAAAGAGTTGTTAGTTTTCTTCCATTCCTTTCTCTTCTCTGCTGCTGCTGCTAAGTCGCTTCAGTCGTGTCTGACTCTATGTGACCCCATAGACGGCAGCCCACCAGGCTCCCCCATCCCTGGGATTCTCCAGGCAAGAATACTGGAATGGGTTGCCATTTCCTTCTCCAATGCATGGAAGTGAAAAGTGAAAGTGAAGTCGCTCAGTCATGTCCTAGTGACCCCATGGACTGCAACCTACCAGGCTCCTCCATCCATGGGATTCTGCAGGCAAGGGTACTGGAGTGCGTTGCCATTGCCTTCTCCTTCTCTAGGAGACTAATATTTGGGGAACTTATCCTAATGTATCAGTGAAGTTTGAAGAGTATAAGTTCATCTACTATCATTTTTTATCAGCTTTACTAAGCAAAACTTAAGTATTAAAATTCCCAAGGTGTCAGTATTCCCTAAGGTGTCAGTTCAGACAAAATGAATTCTTTCCGATGCTGCTTCCCTCCTCTTGCTCTACACCATCAGGAATCCAAATTGATGAAGTTCTGGGACGTGTACCAGGCACACACCTGTCCCAGAGCTGTTGCACATGCTCTACCCTCAATCTCTGGAAAGAATATTCTAGGTAGTCTGTGTGGCTGCCTGTCTTGTCTTTGCTCAAAGGTCATTTTTTTAGTGAGATCTTTCTGGCCATCTTAGTTAAACTCGCAGCCACCCACTAGCCCTTTCTTTGTTCCTTCCTGCTTTTATTTTCCCATAGCACTTATCAGCCCAGATACATGTTTGTTTATAATCTATTTATTGTCTGCCTCCTGCAGTAGAAGGACAGAAACTTATCCTGTTCACCGGTGTATCTGTAGAGCCTGAAGGTGTGTCTGGCACATTGTAGGCCCTCAAATATTTATGTGAACATCATTAAAATGTCACACCTTTCAGCTAATATTTCTGTCACTCAGTGTTGCTTAGCTTGAAAGCAACCTTTTATTTTCTTAGCATCTTGATTAACTGAGCATTCTTTTTGGCTGCATTTAACTCCGGGGAAAGAAGAAAAGGATGCATAGAGGAATAAGGAAACAATAAAAAACCCCTTATCAAAAAGCAGATGAGGGCACACAAAGCCTGGCAACAAAGCCAAAGGAAGATAATTCAGCCCTGGAAAGCTACAGTGCTAATATAACAATAACAATAATAATAGTAATAGTGATAGCTGTTAGTGGGTACCACCTGCAGGCTGGGGCTTCATTTTCCAGACATGTAATTAGTATCATAGAATTGTCTTTCAGGAGCTTAGAATTTCCATGACCTGATTGGGGCAGGGGGTGGGGCACCATGAGGAAACTGACAGGAAGATACATAATAACAGGAAGTAGGAGTAACAGCAGAAGAGCAGGGAGGGGAGAGAGGAGGAAAGTGGAAGGAACCGGCCAACATCCTGGGCTGGCTGCCCGACAGCACCCCTGGAAACGGTCCCTTTGCAACCAACCACTGCTCTGCCCTCCGCTCCACCACCCACGAGGGCTCCGGCAGCATTTTTTCCTTCAAGGTTTCAAATATTCATAATCACCTGCCATTTCTCCCTAGAGAATTAGTCACAAATAAGGCATTTTGAAAATTGCTTAAGATACTGTGTTGTAATGCTCTAAAATTGTGAGGACCCCACCTCACCCATAGTTTGTGAGGCTTCTGAACATCTTGGGGTAAAGGAGATACCGGAATCCTCCACGCTGGGAGGGAGAGCTGTGTCAGTAGGGCTGGAAGTCTGGCCCTCAGCTCTTGGCAGGAACGTGAGTGGGGAAGGGGGCAGGGTGACTGTGTGTGTTCACAGTGTGGGCACTCTGGAGCTCACAGCGTCATCCAGTGTCCTCCCTGCGTGCTGTGTGAAGTCCAACAGGCTCAGCTGGAGACAACACTGGGAATCTAGCCACAACAACTAAAATGCAACCATGTCTGTCCATTTTGAATCTGAATGAAACAATGACCAAAATTTGGAGCTGAGAAACCACAGGGATGAATCCAAGCAACGAAGCGAAGCTTTAAAACTTCTGTTTAGGAAGGGTTTCTCCCCAGAGGAGCAAGAGGGCCACTACTCTGGGTTCAGATGGAGAAATTACGCCACGAGGGAGGGGCTGTGATTGGCGTCAGACTGCACAGGTGCAGCAGAGTTTTAATAATTACTGGCTGACAGCAACCGTGGCTCTGATTCCATAGCAACCATCAACTTCTGGTCTATTCTGAGTTGATAAAATTATTCAGGCCACAAAGACATTATTTAAAAACCACAAAAAGAATGAAGAGCACCTAGTCTATGGCTGGAAGGCAGTGCTTCTCCGATGTCACCGTCTGACACTGGCGTCAACAGGGTTGCCCATTAAAAAATGCAGATTCTTCAGCCTAAACGTCTAAGATTCCAGATCAGAGTCTTTGATGGGGAGGTTCCAGGAATCTTTATTGTGAACAGCCATACTTTGAGAAGCACTGCATGACACCTGGTGTTAGTTCGAACCCCAGGTCCTCCCAAAGCAACAGACTAGACTAGCGCCAACTACATGTGACGCTGAGACCTAGATATGTGGTTGGTCCAAACTGAGATGTGTTCTAAGGGTAAAATACCCTGGATTTCAAAAAAAGAGTAGATATATTAAAAAGAGTAGGTATAGTAAAAGCAGGTGAGTGTAAGACATATCACTTAAATATTTTATACTGATGGTACATTGAAATAATATTTTGACTATGTTGTCCTTAGTAAAATAGGTTAAAGTTAATTTTACCTGTTGTTTCTTACTTTGTAAATGTGACTACTAGAAGATCTGAAGTTATATATGTAACTTGGATTCTGTTTGTCGAACTGCTGTAAACACATGAGTTCCAGATCATTGAACAGGTCATAGAGACTTTGCAAAGAAGGAGTATTTCCAGCTTTATTCTCTTTCATCTTATCTATACCCCTACAAAGAAATGGAGGTCATTGAAGCTGGTCTGGCTTGTATAGCAAAGGTTGAAAACAGGCAGCTTTTTAGTTCAATCAAATCCACAGGTAGGTTCTGTTTCACCTACAAAATATTGGCCCACACAATGTTTTCTAAAAATATAATGTCACAGACATAAAAGATAGTTTAGTATATATTTTTATGTCCAGCATCTATTGAAAAAAACTAAAGATACAGAAGCAGCAGTTTCACCATTCCCCATGGAAAAATCCTGCTGGACCCTGGCAGTACCTGTTTCATCAGGAGCAGGAGGCAAGCTTGTCAATTTGCCACAATCCCAGCTCAAACCAGTCAGTCCCAAAGGAAATCAACTCTGAATATTCTGGGAAGGACTGATGCTGAATCTCCAATACTTTGGCCACCTGATGCGAAGAATTGGCTCACTGGAAAAAAAACCCTGATGCTGGGAAAGATTGAAGGCAGGAGGAGAAGCGAGAGGCAGTGGAGTACATTGCTGACTCAATGAACATGAGTTTGAGCAAACTCTGGGAGATGGTGAAGGACAGGGAAGCCTGGCATGCTGCAGTCCATGGGGTTGCAAAGAGTTGGACATGACTGAGCAACTGAACAACAACTGGCTCCTGTGAACTGGCTGGCAGAAAAGGCAAAAAGACAAAATAAAGATTTGTGTGAGTGAGTTTAGGGGAGGTAGGAAAGTGAGGTATATCACTCTGGCTTAGCTTCCGTTGACCAGAACTTAGTTACGTGGACCCATCTAATTGCAAGAGAAGCTGGATATGGGCTTCCCTGGCGGCTCAGTGATAAAGAATCTGCCTGCAGTGTTGGAGCTGCAGGGAGTCATGTGTTTGATCCCTGGGTCGGGAAGATCCTCTGGAGGAGGGCATGGCAAACCATTCCAGTATTCTTGATTGGAGAACCCCACAGACTGAGGAATCTGGAAGACTACAGTCCATGGGGTTGCAAAGATTTGTACACTACTGAAATGATTTGGCATGGCAAGTGTATCCAGTGAGAAAAGGAAATGGGTTTTGAACATCCATATCGGCATCTTTGCCTGATTCAAGCTTAATAAGGAATGGAATGGAAAGGAAGAATCACAGATATAAACTCGAAAGTCCATGGATCTTTCCAACAAGGATCAGATCAATCCAGTTTGGTTTAGGGGCTTCCATAGCCCCTCGCCTCTTTGTCTTTCATTCATCCCAAACTTGGATTCATAGGGCTTACAAATTACTTTCTATACTTCTGCAAGGCAGCAAAATGAATTAGTCTCCTTTTTGCAAACACATTTAATACATAAGAACACAAGGACCTTTCTATTACTCAAAATCCAGTGTTTAGTTCCAGCTAAATGCAACCTGTGCCTCTAAGCATCTGCTCTAGTGATTAATACTTGGGACCCAGAGAAATATTCCTTCAAATCTCTTTCATTGTATCCTTGAATCAAAAGGAAGCACCATCCAAATGCTGGGAAGGTTTGTGTGTTATTCTGCTGACATCAGAGATGAACTTTGCTTTAAACTCTGAGGAGGATTTGATCCATGAAAACATTTAAATAAGGGTTAAAAAAAAGGTGTCAAATTTTCCTTCTCAGTATCATTGAGATAGAATCCTATGTAATGAAGTAGTCTTCTTAAATTTTTTTGAACTTATCTGCCTTTCCTGTTCCAATCTGTGGTTTCAGAGGTCCTCACAAATTCAATTCAGTTCAGTCACTCAGTCGTTTCCAACTCTTTGTGACCCCATGAACTGCAGCACGCCAGGCCTCCCTGTCCATCACCAACTCCCAGAGTTCACTCAAACTCACGTCCATCGAGTCGGTGACACCATCCAGCCATCTCATCCTCGGTCGTCCCCTTCTCCTCCTGCCCCCAATCCCTCTCAGCATCAGAGTCTTTTCCAAAGAGTCAACTCTTTGCATGAGGTGGCCAAAGTACTGGAGCTTCAGCTTTAGCATCATTCCTTCCAAAGAAATCCCAGGGCCGATGTCCTTCAGAATGGACTGGTTGGATCTCCTTGCAGTCCAAGGGACTCTCAAGAGTCTTCTCCAACACCACAGTTCAAAAGCATCAATTCTTCGATGCTCAGCTTTCTTCACAGTCCAACTCTCACATCCATATGTGACCACAGGAAAAACCATAGCCTTGACTAGACGGACCATTGTTGGCAAAGTAATGTCTCTGCTTTTGAATATGCTATCTAGGTTGGTCATAACTTTTCTTCCAAGGAGTAAGCGTCTTTTAATTTCATGGTTGCAATCACCATCTGCAGTGATTTTGGAGCCCCCCAAAATAAAGTCTGACACTGTTTCTACTGTTTCCCCATCTACTTGCCATGAAGTGATGGGACCAGATGTCATGATCTTAGTTTTCTGAATGTTGAGCTTTTAAGCCAACTTTTTCACTCTCCTCTTTCACTTTCATCAAGAGGCTTTTTAGTTCCTCTTCCCTTTCTGCCATAAGGGTGGTGTCATCTGCTTATCTGAGGTTATTGATATTAGGTAGTGTTAATGGCAGTGCATGTAGTGTCTGAGGAATAGTTTGTTGTGTTAAACAATTCATATTCCTCTTAATTTGCATATATGTAAATCCAAATATATCACCCATGAAAGAATGATGTCAATTCTTTACCTGGATAACTCCATAGACATCATTGCTAGAACAAAACTAAGAATATTAGATTGTAACAGCTTTTTGAAGCTGGAATTCACATGCTGCACAATTCACTCATTTAATGTGTATAAATCAGTGGTTTTAGGATATTCACAGAGTTGTGTATTTAACACCACAATCTTAGAGCATTTTCATCACCACTGAAATAAACCTTATTCCAATACAATATTGTAAAGTAATTAGCCTCCAATTAAAATAAATAAATTTATATGAAAAAAGGAAAAAAATGAATGATTGCAGACCAAAAAAATTAAAGTAAAATAAATATGTATATAAAAAAAGAAACCTTATTCCCCTTAGCTGTCATCCTCAATGCCTTCATCCCTGCCGCTGAGTCCTTGGCAAATACAAACCTACTTTCTGTTTCTTTAGGTTTGCCTGTTTTTGACATTTTATATAAATGTAATCATACATCATATGGTAATTGGTGACTGACTTTTTCACTAAGTATAATGGCTTTGGAGTTCACGCATGGTGTAGCATGGATCAGCACTTCATTCCTCTTTATTGCCTAATAATATTCCATGAAATAGATATACCAATGATATTTTGTTTTTCTGTTCATTAATTGGTGGACATTTAATTTGCTTACACTTTTTGGCTATTATGGTTATTGCTGCTATGAATATTCAGGAAAAAGGTTTTTTTGTGGATATGTTTTCATTTCTCTTATGTATGTAGATAGGGGTAGAATTGTTAGTAAGATTTAATTAAATTTTCAAAAATTTGAAATAAAAATATCAGCCATATTTCAATAATTTTGACTTAAATTTTTGATATTCACTCATTATAATTTGAATTTATCTTTTATTCTTCATAGATAATTTAAAGTACTGTGGAAAAAATAACATTTTGGAAATATGAAGAAGTACATTTTTAAATTTCTTCTTAATGAAAAAACATTTAAATTGTATTTGGTTTGAATCCGATACACTTTTTTAATCCTTTAGATCATTACTGTTATTAGATTATAAGTTATGTGAAAATCTTGATTTTATTAACACAGTGATTTTGCTTTAAAAAAAAGGGGGCAAAATTATACAGAATAAATGTATCATTGTTTTTGAATTGTATACGGATCTCATTACTCCAACTGTCAGCCCATAAATAGAACATATAACCAAGAGCAAATTTAAATTCTGTCTTTTAAAATCCATTCATATAAAAATCATAGATTTATTTGTATCTTCNGCCCGACAGCACCCCTGGAAACGGTCCCTTTGCAACCAACCACTGCTCTGCCCTCCGCTCCACCACCCACGAGGGCTCCGGCAGCATTCTTTTCCTTCAAGGTTTCAAATATTCATAATCACCTGCCATTTCTCCCTAGAGAATTAGTCACAAATAAGGCATTTTGAAAATTGCTTAAGATACTGTGTTGTAATGCTCTAAAATTGTGAGGACCCCACCTCACCCATAGTTTGTGAGGCTTCTGAACATCTTGGGGTAAAGGAGATACCGGAATCCTCCACGCTGGGAGGGAGAGCTGTGTCAGTAGGGCTGGAAGTCTGGCCCTCAGCTCTTGGCAGGAACGTGAGTGGGGAAGGGGGCAGGGTGACTGTGTGTGTTCACAGTGTGGGCACTCTGGAGCTCACAGCGTCATCCAGTGTCCTCCCTGCGTGCTGTGTGAAGTCCAACAGGCTCAGCTGGAGACAACACTGGGAATCTAGCCACAACAACTAAAATGCAACCATGTCTGTCCATTTTGAATCTGAATGAAACAATGGCCAAAATTTGGAGCTGAGAAACCACAGGGATGAATCCAAGCAACGAAGCGAAGCTTTAAAACTTCTGTTTAGGAAGGGTTTCTCCCCAGAGGAGCAAGAGGGCCACTACTCTGGGTTCAGATGGAGAAATTACGCCACGAGGGAGGGGCTGTGATTGGCGTCAGACTGCACAGGTGCAGCAGAGTTTTAATAATTACTGGCTGACAGCAACCGTGGCTCTGATTCCATAGCAACCATCAACTTCTGGTCTATTCTGAGTTGATAAAATTATTCAGGCCACAAAGACATTATTTAAAAACCACAAAAAGAATGAAGAGCACCTAGTCTATGGCTGGAAGGCAGTGCTTCTCCGATGTCACCGTCTGACACTGGCGTCAACAGGGTTGCCCATTAAAAAATGCAGATTCTTCAGCCTAAACGTCTAAGATTCCAGATCAGAGTCTTTGATGGGGAGGTTCCAGGAATCTTTATTGTGAACAGCCATACTTTGAGAAGCACTGCATGACACCTGGTGTTAGTTCGAACCCCAGGTCCTCCCAAAGCAACAGACTAGACTAGCGCCAACTACATGTGACCGCTGAGACCTAGATATGTGGTTGGTCCAAACTGAGATGTGTTCTAAGGGTAAAATACCCTGGATTTCAAAAAAAGAGTAGATATATTAAAAAGAGTAGGTATAGTAAAAGCAGGTGAGTGTAAGACATATCACTTAAATATTTTATACTGATGGTACATTGAAATAATATTTTGACTATGTTGTCCTTAGTAAAATAGGTTAAAGTTAATTTTACCTGTTGTTTCTTACTTTGTAAATGTGACTACTAGAAGATCTGAAGTTATATATGTAACTTGGATTCTGTTTGTCGAACTGCTGTAAACACATGAGTTCCAGATCATTGAACAGGTCATAGAGACTTTGCAAAGAAGGAGTATTTCCAGCTTTATTCTCTTTCATCTTATCTATACCCCTACAAAGAAATGGAGGTCATTGAAGCTGGTCTGGCTTGTATAGCAAAGGTTGAAAACAGGCAGCTTTTTAGTTCAATCAAATCCACAGGTAGGTTCTGTTTCACCTACAAAATATTGGCCCACACAATGTTTTCTAAAAATATAATGTCACAGACATAAAAGATAGTTTAGTATATATTTTTATGTCCAGCATCTATTGAAAAAAACTAAAGATACAGAAGCAGCAGTTTCACCATTCCCCATGGAAAAATCCTGCTGGACCCTGGCAGTACCTGTTTCATCAGGAGCAGGAGGCAAGCTTGTCAATTTGCCACAATCCCAGCTCAAACCAGTCAGTCCCAAAGGAAATCAACTCTGAATATTCTGGGAAGGACTGATGCTGAATCTCCAATACTTTGGCCACCTGATGCGAAGAATTGGCTCACTGGAAAAAAAACCCTGATGCTGGGAAAGATTGAAGGCAGGAGGAGAAGCGAGAGGCAGTGGAGTACATTGCTGACTCAATGAACATGAGTTTGAGCAAACTCTGGGAGATGGTGAAGGACAGGGAAGCCTGGCATGCTGCAGTCCATGGGGTTGCAAAGAGTTGGACATGACTGAGCAACTGAACAACAACTGGCTCCTGTGAATCTGGCTGGCAGAAAAGGCAAAAAGACAAAATAAAGATTTGTGTGAGTGAGTTTAGGGGAGGTAGGAAAGTGAGGTATATCACTCTGGCTTAGCTTCCGTTGACCAGAACTTAGTTACGTGGACCCATCTAATTGCAAGAGAAGCTGGATATGGGCTTCCCTGGCGGCTCAGTGATAAAGAATCTGCCTGCAGTGTTGGAGCTGCAGGGAGTCATGTGTTTGATCCCTGGGTCGGGAAGATCCTCTGGAGGAGGGCATGGCAAACCATTCCAGTATTCTTGATTGGAGACCCCACAGACTGAGGAATCTGGAAGACTACAGTCCATGGGGTTGCAAAGATTTGTACACTACTGAAATGATTTGGCATGGCAAGTGTATCCAGTGAGAAAAGGAAATGGGTTTTGAACATCCATATCGGCATCTTTGCCTGATTCAAGCTTAATAAGGAATGGAATGGAAAGGAAGAATCACAGATATAAACTCGAAAGTCCATGGATCTTTCCAACAAGGATCAGATCAATCCAGTTTGGTTTAGGGGCTTCCATAGCCCCTCGCCTCTTTGTCTTTCATTCATCCCAAACTTGGATTCATAGGGCTTACAAATTACTTTCTATACTTCTGCAAGGCAGCAAAATGAATTAGTCTCCTTTTTGCAAACACATTTAATACATAAGAACACAAGGACCTTTCTATTACTCAAAATCCAGTGTTTAGTTCCAGCTAAATGCAACCTGTGCCTCTAAGCATCTGCTCTAGTGATTAATACTTGGGACCCAGAGAAATATTCCTTCAAATCTCTTTCATTGTATCCTTGAATCAAAAGGAAGCACCATCCAAATGCTGGGAAGGTTTGTGTGTTATTCTGCTGACATCAGAGATGAACTTTGCTTTAAACTCTGAGGAGGATTTGATCCATGAAAACATTTAAATAAGGGTTAAAAAAAAGGTGTCAAATTTTCCTTCTCAGTATCATTGAGATAGAATCCTATGTAATGAAGTAGTCTTCTTAAATTTTTTTGAACATTATCTGCCTTTCCTGTTCCAATCTGTGGTTTCAGAGGTCCTCACAAATTCAATTCAGTTCAGTCACTCAGTCGTTTCCAACTCTTTGTGACCCCATGAACTGCAGCACGCCAGGCCTCCCTGTCCATCACCAACTCCCAGAGTTCACTCAAACTCACGTCCATCGAGTCGGTGACACCATCCAGCCATCTCATCCTCGGTCGTCCCCTTCTCCTCCTGCCCCCAATCCCTCTCAGCATCAGAGTCTTTTCCAAAGAGTCAACTCTTTGCATGAGGTGGCCAAAGTACGGAGCTTCAGCTTTAGCATCATTCCTTCCAAAGAAATCCCAGGGCCGATGTCCTTCAGAATGGACTGGTTGGATCTCCTTGCAGTCCAAGGGACTCTCAAGAGTCTTCTCCAACACCACAGTTCAAAAGCATCAATTCTTCGATGCTCAGCTTTCTTCACAGTCCAACTCTCACATCCATATGTGACCACAGGAAAAACCATAGCCTTGACTAGACGGACCATTGTTGGCAAAGTAATGTCTCTGCTTTTGAATATGCTATCTAGGTTGGTCATAACTTTTCTTCCAAGGAGTAAGCGTCTTTTAATTTCATGGTTGCAATCACCATCTGCAGTGATTTTGGAGCCCCCCAAAATAAAGTCTGACACTGTTTCTACTGTTTCCCCATCTACTTGCCATGAAGTGATGGGACCAGATGTCATGATCTTAGTTTTCTGAATGTTGAGCTTTTAAGCCAACTTTTTCACTCTCCTCTTTCACTTTCATCAAGAGGCTTTTTAGTTCCTCTTCCCTTTCTGCCATAAGGGTGGTGTCATCTGCTTATCTGAGGTTATTGATATTAGGTAGTGTTAATGGCAGTGCATGTAGTGTCTGAGGAATAGTTTGTTGTGTTAAACAATTCATATTCCTCTTAATTTGCATATATGTAAATCCAAATATATCACCCATGAAAGAATGATGTCAATTCTTTACCTGGATAACTCCATAGACATCATTGCTAGAACAAAACTAAGAATATTAGATTGTAACAGCTTTTTGAAGCTGGAATTCACATGCTGCACAATTCACTCATTTAATGTGTATAAATCAGTGGTTTTAGGATATTCACAGAGTTGTGTATTTAACACCACAATCTTAGAGCATTTTCATCACCACTGAAATAAACCTTATTCCAATACAATATTGTAAAGTAATTAGCCTCCAATTAAAATAAATAAATTTATATGAAAAAAGGAAAAAAATGAATGATTGCAGACCAAAAAAATTAAAGTAAAATAAATATGTATATAAAAAAAGAAACCGATTCCCCTTAGCTGTCATCCTCAATGCCTTCATCCCTGCCGCTGAGTCCTTGGCAAATACAAACCTACTTTCTGTTTCTTTAGGTTTGCCTGTTTTTGACATTTTATATAAATGTAATCATACATCATATGGTAATTGGTGACTGACTTTTTCACTAAGTATAATGGCTTTGGAGTTCACGCATGGTGTAGCATGGATCAGCACTTCATTCCTCTTTATTGCCTAATAATATTCCATGAAATAGATATACCAATGATATTTTGTTTTTCTGTTCATTAATTGGTGGACATTTAATTTGCTTACACTTTTTGGCTATTATGGTTATTGCTGCTATGAATATTCAGGAAAAAGGTTTTTTTGTGGATATGTTTTCATTTCTCTTATGTATGTAGATAGGGGTAGAATTGTTAGTAAGATTTAATTAAATTTTCAAAAATTTGAAATAAAAATATCAGCCATATTTCAATAATTTTGACTTAAATTTTTGATATTCACTCATTATAATTTGAATTTATCTTTTATTCTTCATAGATAATTTAAAGTACTGTGGAAAAAATAACATTTTGGAAATATGAAGAAGTACATTTTTAAATTTCTTCTTAATGAAAAAACATTTAAATTGTATTTGGTTTGAATCCGATACACTTTTTTAATCCTTTAGATCATTACTGTTATTAGATTATAAGTTATGTGAAAATCTTGATTTTATTAACACAGTGATTTTGCTTTAAAAAAAAGGGGGCAAAATTATACAGAATAAATGTATCATTGTTTTTGAATTGTATACGGATCTCATTACTCAAACTGTCAGCCCATAAATAGAACATATAACCAAGAGCAAATTTAAATTCTGTCTTTTAAAATCCATTCATATAAAAATCATAGATTTATTTGTATCTTCCCATTTTGTTGTCATTGTCCTATTTGCTTTTATGAAAGTACATTTGTCAAGAGAGGAGGATAAGAACTTATGTTATTTTGTAGTTTGTTAGCTTGATTTATAACTTTAAATATTGTCATATTTATATGGACCTTAATTTTTACTCTTGGCATAGGCTTTGTAGGCTTTAAAGCCAGAGTTTAAGGCTAGTGTGGGAAACCTAAATGAGGATCACTGAATACTTGTTGACTGATTGGCCTAGTATTGGTGCAAGGACAAGAGGACTTTTTTCTCAAGTGATGTTTAAGAATTTTACATTTCCTTATAGCCCATGCTTCAGTCTCATGGGGGGACATTTGAGTTCCATGAGCCTGACTGGGGTGGACAGGTGCAGCTTATTTGTGGTGACCACACATGACACCTAATTCACACTAGCAAAAGGCATGTAATTAAATCCTCCATATCAAACTTCTCTAGTTAGGGTCTCACTGTCGATCCAATGGAATTTTGCCTGCCACTTTAAGAAGTAAATTACTTACTTGAGCATTACTAATTATTTTATGTTCTACATTCATGAATCTAGGAAGCTCCCTGGTCTTGCTGACTCAAGAAAATGACAAAGTTCGTTTTGTATTTTTTATCTTTCTCTGTATAAATTGCAATCAGAAACTCTGTACTCATTAGCTAACAAAAATATATTGAGTGAATATTCTGTGTTGAATGCTACACAGGCTTTATGCGAGGAATTGAAAAGTAGGGAATACAATAAGATAGAAGATGAAACGCAAGGAATATTTGACATTTTGGAGCATCTTACAACCCTTCCTATTTGGGAAAAGTCCATTTCATCAAACCATTCAGTGGCACACAGGCATATGCATTAATAGTCATCATTGCCATCATTCCGTGATGCAGGGCAGCCTATCCTGACTGTGGGACTGGGAGTCAGCTGGGGACGCTCAGCTCCATGGTTGCTCATTCTGGGATACAGGCCGCTTCTCATGGCATGTTCCTCTTATGGCGATAGCAGCGTCATAGAGAGTGAGTCCCATGGTGTAGAGTATTTTCAGCCCTTTTGCTCATGTAATTCCTGCTAACATCCCATTGGCCAAAAATGTTGCATAGCAGAGCCTACGGGAAGAAAGATAAGTCAATATTTGTAGACAAAAATCAAGCCATCACAACCCCCTAAGGTGAGGCTTGGTGGACGCTGTCCATTCCAGCTCCCACCTCAGAAGGTTAAAGAGGCAAGACTTCCCCTTCTCTGGCTCTGCCACAAGATAATCCAGAGGGATTAACTCAAAGGACAAGGAAGAGAAGGAGAGATCACTCACTCAGCAATGATGCAGTCAAGGGACCAGGGGCAGTCATGTCCTCAGGAGCTTTCTCACCGGATTATTCCAGGGGCAAGGACCTGGGACTACGTGTCTCCTTTGTCCAAACTTCCTTCAGTACTTCCGGTTTTCTGACCTTGGTTCTGCAGGCTTTCAGATGACTCTGTAAGTGATCCAGCTAACAACTTTCTAGTTTTAGAGATAGTTTTGGTTGTTTGCTAACTGGTAACAGTAGGCACAGTATTTTGCCCTTGAAAAATATTCCACAATTTGAGGAAACAACGTTCTCAAAGAAAACTTTTGGACAGAATCATACATGTATCATATGATATTCTAGGAGTCAAGAGTATGAAGTGTAGGGCCTAATAACAACGATTTCAAATCTCAACTCTGGCACTTCCTTGCTGTGTAACCTTGTATATATGCCTTAACTTCTCTAAACTTTGGTTTCCTCATCTGTAAATAGGAGTAATACTTACTTCAATAGGCCTTTGCAAGGGTAAAGCAATAATACATGTTTAATCTCCAAACACAGTATCTAGTATGCAGTAGACATTTAATAGCTAGTATGTAGTTATTACTTTTACTATGACAAGGTGTTATTCAGAGTGGGTTAAGCTTTCTGAAGGAAGGGAGCTTTGAGGAAAGTCTTAAAGAAAATTGGAGGCATAGAGAAAGGGCAATAGAGAAACATTCCAGGAAAAGTTATATGAAAACGTCAAAGTTCAGGGGCAAGACTTGGCAAGATATATGTGAGACATATGGAGGTGATTGGCATGGCTATTTAGAGGGGGTGTATCTTCACAGAAAGGAAAATAAGTTTATAAAGCAAGAAAGAATCTGATTCTAGATGAGTCCTTGAATCGTAGACAAGGTTTAAATGTGATGAGTTGCTAACAGGGAGCCCTTACAGACTTTTTGGCTGATGGAGAAAACATGAATATGCAGGAGAAGCTATCTTAAGGATATGGGGAGGGGGGCTTACATATGAGATAGTTTATGATGGAAATGGAGTCCAGTTAGACAGCAACTGATGTAATTCCAGTATAGGGTGATCAAAGTCTGGACTCTGGTGATGGCTATGGGATCAGAATCCTAGGGAAGAAACCCTTCTGAAGAACTCAGTGGGCTCAATGGTGATTTATATGTACCAGTAAATAGGAGTGTGGGGTCACTGCTGCATTTGGAAAGAAACTGAACGTATAAAGCTAGAATAATTAATGGCTTCTTTTTATTTACATATAATTCACATCCTGTAGTAGTCAGGGTTCTATAATGAAACAGAACCAATAGGATTGATTGACTTATGATTGATTGGTCACATGGAGGCCGAGAAGTTCTACTATCTGTTGTCTGTAAGCTGGAGACTCAGAAGTGTGCTGGTATATATTTCTGTCCAAGGGTTGGAGAAGACTGATATCCCACCTCAGACAGGCAAGTACAAAAGGAGTGAATCTTTCCTTCCACCACTTTTTGTTCTATTCAAGCCCTTAAAGGATTGGATGATGTCACCCTTATTGGGGAGGGCAATCTGGTAAACTGAGTCCACGCATTCAAATGTGAATGTCCTCTGGAAATGTCCTCACAGACACACTCAGAAATGTTTAATCTGGGCACCCCATGGCCCAGTCAAGTTGACACATAAAATTTACTCTCCTCACATATACCATTCAGTTGTTTCTAGTATATGCACAAGGTTGTACAACAGTCACCATTATCTAATTCTAGAACATTTTCATTAAACCAGAAAGGATCTCATACCTATAAGCAGTCACTCCCTTTCCCCTTTCCCTGCAGCCCTGGCAACCACTAATCTACTATCTATCTCTATCAGTTTGCCTGTTCTGAACATTTCATATAAATGGAATCATATATATGCAGCCCTTTACATTGGGCATCTTAACTTAGCAGAATGTTTCCAAGGTTTACCCATATTATATTATTTCATTCTTTTTTATGGCTGAATACTATTTCGTCATTTGGATATACCACATTTTATTAATCTATTCACCAGTTAATTTGGGTTCCCATTTTTTATAGTTGTACACAAACATTCATAGCAATATTATTCACAAGTTTTTGTATATGTACAAGTTTTGCTCATATGGTTTTAATTCCCTTGGGTATATACCTTGGAGTGAAATTGCTGGACCATATGGCAACTATGTTTAATCATCTGAGCAACTGCCAAACTGTTTTTCACAGTAGCTACATCATTTTACATTTCTACCAGCGATGTATGAAGGCTCCAGTTAGCCCGCATTACACCAACACTTGTAAGCTTTTTTATTTTATAGCCATCTTAGTGGGTGTGATGGAGAAGGAAATGGCAACCCACTCCAGTATTCTTGCCTGGAGAATCCCATGGACAGAGGAGCCTGGCAGGCTACAGCCCCAAAGGGTTGCAAAGGGTCAGACATGGCTGAAGCAACTAGTACATAGCAGTGGGTGTGAAGTGATACCTTATTATCGATGTGTTGTATTGCCTTAGTGACTAATGTTGAACATCTTATGTGTTTATTGGCCACTTACATCCTTTAGAGAAATGTCTGTTCAAATCCTTTGCCTATAATGAAATTTTTGCCATGTCTCATGACCCACTCTGAGACCAGCTCCACCAAATACCATGTTTGATAGCTCTTTAGGGTATACTCTGCCTTAGGTAAATTTAAAAAAATTCTGAGGTTTTCAGGTTTTTTATGGAGCTACTGTGATGCTTCTTTCATTTTATTTGGTCTATAAATATGTGATCAAGAAATTTAAACTGCACTGGGGAACTATTTCTGTAATTGTTCTTTCTTCCTTATTATTGTTATTGATATTAACACTTTGGGTTTATTTTTTTAACCTTCCTTCATCTGATACCAAGGACAAATCAAGTAGAATTCTTTACAAAGTTAATTAATTTAACTTTCTTTGAACCTTCTCCCAAATGGAGGTTGGTACTTTCAAATGAATGGCATACTACAATGAGTATGAGAAACAAACTGCACAAAGATTTTTAAAGTAGCTTTAAAATAAAGGACTTGAACTACTTTTTCTCAAACTTTTCTTTCACCTTTAACTTTCTATGATTCTAAAACAGTTGGTTGTTAACTGAGATGGAATGGGAACCCAGGAATTCTAACTTGAAGCTCCTTTCCCTGGTCAAGATGCCATTCTTATTTGATGAAGTAACATTTGCAAAGTCTTAACTGGCCCCTTGGAGGCTGAAAAGTCTGGAAACATAAGAAATAGGTCATAGAAGGAAAGGTTCAGAAATTAATGTGTGTAATTAAGAAAGTGGTCATAGTGATTATTTGGTGGGTGAACTATACTTATAGATAAAAGTCACAGTTTTAAAATGCAAAACAGATGGCTCTTAGGCAGTGGAGTGAAATTCTTCCTTGGGACCCAATGGGATTTGGAATGACACATTTTTGAAAAGCCCAAAATGTTAACAGAAACCTTGACATTAGACTTTTTTAAGTGTGGAAAGTATTATCCATTTGCAATCTGCTTCCATCCAGCTATTAGCATGAGATCAAATAAACCTAAAAATAGAATCGGGGGCAAATGGACGCTAATATAATGCTGTGAGTTGGAGGTAAAACAGGTTTAAGAACCATGGAAAAGTTTGGGTGCCTTAAATGCTATGTGGCTCTGTTGTCCAGACATTATCCGATTTTCACCTGGACCTGTTTGAGAGACAAGGGCTGAAGAGAGTGAGGACACCGAATTTGAATTGATTGGGTGTATTATGTGCTAAAAGACTTTTCTAGAATTCTTGGACTATTTGAGCCCTAGACCAAAGGGACTTGAAAACTTATCCCTACATGGAACCCTTGAACTAGTGGAATAAGACAAGATATGATTGAATGTTAAGTGATATATTGTTTGAATTATATGCTAGAGGAAGTCAGAGTACAGAGATTGATCAGGTCAGAGTAATCAGGCTCAGGAAGAGCATTCAGGACGCAGTGACCTCGGACTGAACTTGATTTAGTGAGTGGAATTCAGTCAAGAGAAGCAGAGAGAAGAGTGTCTTCTACTGAATGAATGAAGACTCTAATGAGTGAGTATTGTTAAGGAGTGAAGATTTGGTGTTAGAGATGGGCCTGGTATGTTTAGGAGGTAGAGAGCAGTCTTCTGTCCCTGGGGTGGAATAGCTTATTAGATGTGAGAAAGCTATAGAGCTGGTTACTTCACACGGGCCTCCGTGTGAGATGTGAAAACTCTTGTTAGTGAAAGACTAAAGGAGCAGGAAGCTGGTTGCTGGATGCCCACCCTAAAATTGTCAAAGGCTGTAGTATCAAAAGAGAAAATGTTACCTAGGAGGAATCAGCATTAACATTTCATTTTTTAAAATGCAATTTCAAATCTTGCCTTCGTCTAATTTCTTGGTAGATCTGTGTTATCACAACATAGAATCATAGAATTGTATGGCAGAATGTAAAACTTAAAACAACATTTAAAATGATCTAATTCATTCTTCCTGTTATATGTGAGAGACCTAGGAGTTCCAAAGAAACAAATGACTTGCTCAAAGTAGCACCTGGGACATGGTAGGAGCCCCCTCTTTCAGACTCTGCCTTCTGTACAGCAAAAAATACATTGCTTAAGCTTCAGTCCTAATTTGCTGACATCCTCATGTTTCATCCTACATTTAAATTAGCCAAGTATATGCTTCACTGCTTCCTAGTATCTTTGTGGATAAAATATCATTTTATATAAAGCAGCCTAGAATCATCTCCCTCAAGGTTTGGTTCGTAAATCAATGGCATCAGAACATTCCTAAATCCCATCTCGGAATTATCCACATTGGGATTTCTATGGTTAGGTTCTCAGAATCTGCATTTTAATTAAGAATATAGGTAACTCTGTCTTTCCTGGTGGCTCAGTTGGTAAAGAGTCTGCTTGCAATGTGGGAGAACTGGGTTCAATCCCTGGGTCCAGAAGATCCTTGGAGAAGGAAATGGCTGTCCACTCCAGTATTCTTGCCTGGAGAATTCCATGGGTTGGCTGCAGTCCATTGGGTCACAAAGACTTGGACACAACTGACTATCATACTTCCCCTATGGGTAACTTTGTACACTGTTTTGAGAGTCACTGCTCTAAAGCAAAATAGAACTCATCCAGAATATTTTTATTTTATTTTTGAGCTTCAGGTGAGTTGTATGACAAAAACAAATTCAGTTCAGTTCATTGCCCAGTTGTGTCTGACTCTTTGCGACCCCATGGACTGCAGCACTCCAGGCTTCCCTGACCATCACAAACTCCTGGAGCTTGCTCAAATATGTACATCGAGTCAGTGATGCCATCCAACCATCTCATCCTCTGTCATCTCCTCCTCCTCCGCCTTCAATCTTTCCCAGTATCAGGGTCTTTTCAAATGGGTCACTTCTTCCCATCAGGTGGCCAAAGTACTGGAGTTTCAGCTTTAGCATCAGTCCTTCCAATGAATATGCAGGACTGATTTCCTTTAGGATGGACTGGTTGGATCTCTTTGGGAGTTTCAAGAGTCTTCTCCAACACCACAGTTCAAAAGCATCAATTCTTTGGTGCTCAGCTTTCTTTATAGTCCAACTCTCACATCCAAACATGACTACTGGAAAAACCATAGCTTTGACTAGATGGACTTTGTTGGCAAAGTGATGTCTCTGCTTTTTAATATGCTGTCTAAGTTGGCCATAACTTTTCTTCCAAGGAGCAAGGGTCTTTTAATTTCAGGGCTGCAGTCACCATCTGCAGTGATTTTTGAGCCCCTCCCCCCCCAAAAATAAAGTCTCTCACTGTTTCCATTGTTTCCCCATCTATTTGCCATGGAGTGATGGGACTGGATGCCATGATCTTAGTTTTCTGAATGTTGAGTTTTAAGCCTTTTTCACTCTCCTCTTTCACTTTCATGAAGAGGCTCTTTATTCTTGAAGAACAATTTAAATAATTGCTAATTTGTTATATATGGGTTCAAGAACTGTGGATTTTCATTTTAATATAAACACACATACTCATATATTCAATCACTGGAATCTTATGGGGAAAAACATAAAAATATGAATTGTTGTTGTTGCTCAGTCACTAAGTCCTGTCCAACTGTTTGCAACCCCATGGACTGCTGCATGCTAGGCTTCCCTGTCCTTCACTATTTCCTGGAGTTTTCTCAAACTATGTCCATTGAGTCAATGATGCCATCCAACCATCTCATCATCATTTGCCCCTTTTTCCTCCTGCCTTCAATCTTTCCCAGAATCCGGGTCTTTTCCAATGAGTTGGCTCTTCACATCAGGTAACAGAGTACTGGAGCTTAGCTTCAGCATCAGTCCTTTCAATGAATATTCAGAGTTGATTTCCTTTAGGATTGACTGGTTTGATCTCCTTGCTGTCCAAGCTCTTCTTTAGCACCACAAAAGTGTGAATAAATTTCTACTAACATAGCTGCAAGATGCTATCTCCAATCTATCCTATAAGGTATTCAGATATCAACATAAAAATATCTATAACACCTTACAAAAAGTTTGTTAAACTCCATTTAAAATATTTGGTTTAAAGGGCTATTTCATGTATAGGTTGAAATGATTTGTCATTGTGGTTAATTCCCTCCTAATGAATTTATAAATTCAAAAAATTCAAGAAACAAAGATCATGGCATCCTTCATTGAAAATAGATGGGGAAAGAGTAGAAACAGTAACAGGTTTTATTTTCTTGGGCTCCAAAATCACTGTGGATGGTGACTGCTGCCACAAAACTAAAAGACACTTAGTCCTTAGAAGGAAAGCTATAACAAACCTAGATAGCATATTAAAAAGCAGAGCTATCACTTTGCCAAACAAAATTCATATAGTCAAAGCTATGGTTTTTCCAGTAGTCATGTAAGAATGTGAGAGTTTGGCCATAAAGAAGGCTGAGCCCTGAAGAACTGATAGTTGTGAATTGTGATGATGGAATAGACTCCTGAGAGTCCCTTGGACTGCAAGGAGATCAAACTAGTCAATCCTAAAGGAAACAATCCTGAATACTCATTGGAAGGACTGGTGCTGAAGCTGAATTTCCAGTACTCTGGCCACGTGATGTGAAGAGCAGACTCACTGGAAAAGACCCTTATGCTGGGAAAGATTGAGGGCAGGAGGAGAAGGAGGCAACAGAGGATGGGTTGGATGGTATCATTAACTCAATGGATATGAGTTTGAGCCAAGTCTGGGAGATAGTAGACAGGGAATCCTGGCATGCCACAGTCCATGGAGTCACAAAGCATTGGACATGACTTAGTGACCAAACAATAGCAGCAACAAGGATATATATCAGATTCATTGGATTGGATACTTGTATGGCGGAAGGAGGAAAACAGAAGTATGGAAATTTAGAAGGGGGAGGGGGAGTTAAAGTACTACAATAAAATTTGCTAAAGAACCTTTCACCAACTAAGGACAATACTCCCTTAACCTAAGAGTGGAATAAACTTTATGAAACTAGGTTTAAGAAAAAACAGAACAAACTTTTAGCCAAATTTTTAAATAATGAGATTAATGATGTCCATAAAATGCACCTTTATTTTTTAAATTCATCATCCTTCTCTATATATTTACAGATTTTGTCTTCTTTTGTGTATCTTTCTTAGCTCAGTCAGAAAGCTGTGCTTATGGGCATTTTGGACAAATTGAAGGTTGAGAGGGTTTTGCTCTACTGTTGCTCAGAATGTCATGTCTGACCGAGCTGTCTGCTTGGCTATCAGCAACATTAGTCCTTTAGTGAATCAGAATTCTACAGGATGTGGATTAGCATTTAAAGGTAATAGGATCATACTGAATAGTGCTGTGGATGAGATTCCGAATTTATTTATTCCCTTAGTAACCAGCTTAGACTAGTATCACAATAACCAAGAATTTGTTTTTATTCCTAATGATTCCAGCATGGTGCTAGGAACACATTAGATGTTGTTGTTGTTGTTGTTTTTCAAATGTTGAAATATACTAGCTCAATGAATAAAAGCAGAACAAAACAAATCAGGCTCTTGCCTCAAATAAGATTTAAAAGTTATCACTAAACCATACAATAATTTCAAACCTTGGAAAACTTGAAAAAGAGATGTATTAAACAAATCTTCCCTTTCTTAAATTAAGAAAACTTTCTTTGCCCTATGGGGTTCATCCTTGTCTGGGGGCTTCCGAGGTGGCTCAGTGGTAAATAATCTGCCTGCAATGCAGGAGACATGAGTTCTAACCCTGGGTCAGGAAGATCCCCTGGAGGAGGAAAAGGCAACCCATTCCAGTATCCTTGCTGGGAAAATCCCATGGACAGAGGAGTCTGGTGAGCTACAGTCTATGGGGGTTGCAAAGAGTCAGACACCACTGAGTGACTGAGCCTGCACACACTCATCTCCCTGTTTAGTGACTGGAAATGCATCAGATGATGGCTTAAGCATAAGTCCAAGGGCTGAAATTGTTAGACTAAGAGATCTCAGCTAATCCAAGGACAAAATGGCAAGGGACTAGGAGAAGAGTCATGAGCAAACAAGGATTGGAAAAGTTCCGTGAGGTCTGTTGAACAAGAGGGGAGCTGGCCTGGCCACTGACCTCATAGCAGAAGGCAGTTGCTCCTTCCCAGTATAGAAGGTCAAATGAAACTTGGGCCAATGGAACCAGCATTTTTGAGAAAATCTCTAAACTAAGTCTTTCTTAGCTGTTATCTTCTTTAATCCTTACAACCTTATGAGGTGGCTGAGGCAGCTATTTCAGTCTTCATTTCAGATGGAATAGCTGAAGGCTCAGAGATCTGAAGTATCTTGCTAAGGTCAGATCAACAGTAGAAGTGGAATATGAACTCACATTTTTTTTTTTTTAACCTCCGAAGCATGGGCTATCTCTATAATACCACAGTCTACTCTTTAGCCTAAGCTGAGAGTGAAGGCAAACCAAGGAGAAAATATAAAGTGTTAAGATCCAGAGGAGAAAAATTTGAGTTCAAATGATCCTGAAAACATTCAGAAGTGATGATGCCTTAAGTAATTCTTATTTTTCAAACTGGACTAACCTTGACATTATGTCTATGCATTACCTGGAGCTGTTTACTTGGGTGTCATATTTAACATTTACAAGTCATCAAAAACTTTCATAGTGTGTGTTATGTATAGGATATTCTACTAGTTATGGAGCTAGAGGTGGGGTAAGGGTTCAAAGAAACATTCCTCACTTAAGAAGTTTGGAAAGTAATGAGAAAGACAGGATGGATAAAAAAGTGGGTAATATAAGACTTAGAGTGGAACCGACAAGTGTTATCAGAATATAGATGCAAAGATAACAACTATAGAGTGGTTTAGGAAGGGAAAATTTCAAGGAGGTACTGAGATTTAAGAGAGGACATAAAAATGAGAAGGGTTTAGATCAGTGGTTCTCAAAATGTGGTCCCAGACAGCCTTTCAATAAGTTTGCAAGCATAAATCTGTTTTTATACCAATATAAGACTTTGCCTTCTTTGCTGAGTTGATTGTAGTATTTATAATGCCAAAAAAAAAAAAAAAATGCTGGTAAAACTGCAGTGGCACCAGAACTGTAGTTAGTAGTATATACAGTTTTACTGTTACACTCATGATTTAAACAGATTGCCAATTCCACTTAAGGATATTCTCGATGAAACAACAAAATAATTTTTTAACTCTCAACTCTTGAGTGTAAGTTTTTTTCATATGCTGTGTAATAAAATGGAAAGTATACAAAAAGCACTTTTGCTGTGTTTTGAAGGATGAGTGTCTTTTAAAAAAGTACATTATGATTGAGTTGCAACTTGAAATAGCTGCTTTTTCTTCACAGGATAACATTTTTTCTTGAAGGGATGACAAACAGATAAAGTATGGCTATTCAGGCCTAGATATTTGGCAGACATTTTCTTGAAACTGAAGGAAGTGAGCCTGTCACTTCGAGGAAAACAACTGACAGTATTTGTTGGCAAAAATAAAATGAGATTTCAAGTGAAAAATTAGAATTTTGGCAAACCATATCCACCACCATAAGCTTGACAGCTTCCCAAGACTTGATGAGTTTTCTGATGAGATAGGTGATGAAATTAATGAATGCAATTATATACATCATATATCATATATATTATATATAAATACAATGATGAAATGGGCCAAAATTGGAAAGATTTGCATAACTTATTATTTTTTAATGCATTCAATATGTAAGATAGATCAGCAGTTTTTAATGTAACAGATTATGGAAAGTTTCATGATATGATTTTAGATTTCATATTGCAGCTATCTTAGGGGAAAAAAAGCTACTGCTCGAAGAATTTTGGTGCAGCATCAAAGAATAGCTTGAATTATCTGAGAAATATCAAAATACTTTTTCCTTTTCTAATTATATAGTTGCATGAAGTAGAATTTTCTTCATGTACTCCAACCAAAACAAAACACAGCAATAGACTGAATGCAGACATGAGAATGCCAATATCTTCTATGAAATCATATATCAGAGATATTTGTGAAAGCAGTGCCACTACTTTCACTAATTTTTTTGTTTTTGAAAATAGTTATTTTTCATAAAAGTATACTGGTCATACTAATATGTAATGAGGTTACTATTTGGATGAGGTTACTATTTGGCCAGGAGAAATATCAATAACCTCAGATATGCAGATGACACCACCCTTATGGTAGAAAGTGAAGAGGAAGTAAAGAGCCTCTTGATAAAAGTGAAAGAGGGGAGTGAAAAAGTTGGCTTAAAGCTCAACATTCAGAAAACAAAGATCATGGCATCCGGTCCCATCACTTCATTGGAAATAGATGGGGAAACAGTGGAAACAATGTCAGACTTTATTTTTGGGGGCTCCAAAATCACTGCAGATGGTGAATGCAGCCATAAAATTAAAAGATACTTACTCCTTGGAAGGAAAAGTTATGACCAACCTAGATAGTATATTCAAGAGCAGAGACATTACTTTGCCGACTAAGGTCCGTCTAGTCAAGGCTATGGTTTTTCCAGTAGTCATGTATGGATGTGAGAGTTGGACTGTGAAGAAGGCTGAGCGCAGAAGAATTGATGCTTTTGAACTGTGGTGTTGGA
This sequence comes from Aepyceros melampus, assembly GCA_006408695.1. NCBI lineage: Eukaryota > Metazoa > Chordata > Mammalia > Artiodactyla > Bovidae > Aepyceros > Aepyceros melampus. The sequence continues at coordinate 165,337 of SJXQ01007297.1, read as the reverse complement.
GAAGACTCTTGAGAGTCCCTTGGACTGCAAGGAGATCCAACCAGTCCATTCTGAAGGAGATCAGCCTTGGTATTTCTTTGGAAGGAATGATGCTAAAGCTGAAACTCCAGTACTTTGGCCACCTCATGCAAAGAGTTGATTGATTGGAAAAGACTCTGATGCTGGGAGGGATTAGGGGCAGGAGGAGAAGGGGACGACAGAGGATGAGATGGCTGGATGGCATCACTGACTCGATGGACGTGAGTCTGAATGAACTCTGGGAGTTGGTGATGGACAGGGAGGCCTGGTGTGCTGCGATTCATGGGGTCGCAAAGAGTCGGATACGCCTGAGCGACTGAACTGAACTGCACTGAACTATTTGGTTACAGTTAAGGATGGCTTTCTCACCATTAGCTTCTAATACAATAAATATTAATAGATATAACCCATATAAAAATGAACTGTCTGGGCTTTTTGATAATTTTTGAGTGTAAAGGAATCCTGAAACCAAACTCCTTGAGAACCACAGGCTTATGTGTGTGTGTGTGTGTGTGTGTGTGTGTGTGTGT
>SJXQ01007297.1:138796-164563 GCA_006408695.1 Aepyceros melampus | reverse complement strand
AGAATAAAATGCACTATTTTTGTGTAAAATTGAACCTTCACAAATGCAGCATAGAATCATGGATTCGCCACCATATTCAAATCACAGAACATTTTCACCATCTCAGAGTTCCCTTGTGCCCTACAGTATATTATAATCTACTGAGACTGCAAGAGCATTATGTTAAAAAAAAACAAAACTAAGTACTTACCTAATTAAAAATACTTACTTGCTGAAAAATGCTCATTATCTGAGTCTTCAGTGAGTTGTAGTAGTGACATCAAAGATCATTGACCACAGATCACCATAGTATGTAACTTTTGAGTCTGGTTTCTTTCACTTGGCATGATGCATTTGAAATTCTTTCACATTGTGGGTTGTTCCTTTGTATTGCTGTGTATTGCTGTAACTACTGTTCATTGTATGGACCACAGTTGGCTTATCCTTTCACCAGTTAAGTACATTAGGGTTGTTTCCAGCTTTGGGCAATTATGAATAAACATTCACATACAAGTCTTTGTGTAAAGGTGAGTTTTCATTTCTTTGGGGTAAATATTTGTAAGATTTTAACTTTATAAGATGCTTTAGATATTTGAAGACACAAAGAACATTTTAGATAGAGGCAAAGTGTGGGCTAGTTCCCTGGAGTTTGGCCCCATTTATTCTTTTTTGTGGATATTTCACAGCTGCAATATCATCTCTATCTATCTCTTTCACAAGTGCCCACCATTTATTAAGTTCACCTGTAAGAGATGTCACAGCTACATTGCTGCCTGGCCTATAAATATAAGATTTTACATGTACTTCTCAGATATGGTAAATAGACCAGTTTAATTGTTGCAAAAGACTTGTGGAGTCCTGGCAGAAAATCCTGCAAAGATAATTTGTAGCCAGCTCGTACAGAGCACTAGAAATAACTTTTTCCTAGTAATGGGTGAGACATAAAGACCCTTGGGATAGAATAAATACTTCATACTCCTATTAAGCAAGCAGCTTTCAAAGACAGAAGTTTGGGCATATAAGGTCTTATGGAAATTACTAGGTGATGGGTAAGAAATTGTTCTTCTAGGATATATAAAGCACATGTTAAGAGCTCCCTTAGACTTCTTTGTGTCACTGGCCCCAGACCCTCAGCTGCTTGCTCCTTCTCAGCTGTCATCTCTAGCTGACAGAAGACATTTTGGTCTGGGTCATTATTGCTGCTTATGGCTAAATACTTGCTTGCCTGAGAATTAAGAAAAAAGCAGTAAGTTTGGAAGCATTAAGGCTAGTTTCTTTAATTTTTTTCATGGAATTATCTTTTTAAAACATAAAAGTAATTCATGATTATTATAGAAAGTTTGGAAATTTAGAGTTTTAAAATCCTTTACCTAAATGCAATTACTGTTCACGTTTGGGTTATTTTCATCCTAAATTTTTCTATCCTTATTTCTAAATAATTATGATCACATCCTCCATATTATTTTGTACCTCATATTTTTGTACTTCTATCATAATTATTTTCTCCTTGTAAAACTATATATAAAAATGATTTCAGTGCACATTGTTGAATCATACAGCTCCAGCATCATTTACTTGGTCATTTATTTATGAGAACTGCTTTGTTTCTATTTCATCACCAGTAAAAGTAATGCTATGGTAAACACTTTATAAAAACTTTAAAATTTTGATTTTGGCCAGGATGGATCTTCACTGCTGCACAGGCTTTTCTCTAGTTGTGGCGAGCAGGGGATACTCTTCATTGTGGTGCACAAGTTTCTCAATGCCGTGGTTTCTCTTGCTGTGGAGCTCTAGGGCAGCCTTCAGTAGCTGCAGCACATGGGGTCAGTAGTTGTGGCTCCCTGGTTCTAGAGCACAGGCTCAAGAGTTGTGGCACATGGGCTTAGCTGATTCACGGCATGTGGGATTTTCCTGGACCAGGAATCAAAACCTTATATCCTGCACTGGCAGGCAGATTCTTTACTGCTGAACTTCCAGGGAAGCCACCTATAAAAACTTTTGTGTGTGTGTGTGTTTGTGTACGTGAATTCCCACCCCTGAGCCCCCCTCCCACCACCCTTCCCCTATAATCTCTCTGGGTCATCCTAGTGCACCAGCCCCAAACATCCTGTATCCTGTATCGAACCTAGACTAGCTTTTTCGTTCTTACATAATAGTATACTTGTTTCAATGCCATTCTCCCAAATCATCCCACCCTCTCCCTCTCCCACAGAGTCCAAAAGTCTGTTCTTTACATTTGTGTCCCTTTTGCTGTCTCGCATACAGGGTTATCATTACCATCTTTCTAAATTCCATATATATGTGTTAGTATACTGTATTGGTGTTTTTCTTTCTGGCTTACTTCACTCTGTATAATCAGCTCCAGTTTCATCCACCTCATTAGAACTGATTCAAATGTATTCTTTTTAATGGCTGAGTAATACTCCATTGTGTATATGTACCACAGCTTTCTTATCCATTCGTCTGCTGATGGACATCTAGGTTGCTTCCATATCCTGGCTATTATAAACAGTACTGCAGTGAACATTGGGGTACACGTGTCTCTTTCAATTCTGGTTTCCTCAATGTATATGCCCAACAGTGGGATTGCTGGGTCATAAGGCAGTTCTATTTCCAGTTTTTTAAGGAATCTCCACACTGTTTTCCATAGTGGCTGTACTAATTTGCATTCCCACCAACAGTGTAAGAGGGTTCCCTTTTCTCCACACCCTCTCCAGCATTTATTGCTTGTTGGTGTGTATGCCCAGCAGTGGGATCGCTGGATCATAAGGCAGTTCTATTTGCAATTTTTTAAGGAATCTCCACACTGTTCTCCATAGTGGCTGTACTAGTTTGCGTTCCCGCCAACAGTGTAAGAGGGTTCCCTTTTCTCCACACCCTCTCCAGCATTTATTGCTTCTTGACTTTTGGATCACGGCCATTCTGACTGGTGTGAAATGGTACCTCATTGTGGTCTTGATTTGCATTTCTCTGATAATGAGTGATGTTGAGCATCTTTTCATGTGTTTGTTAGCCATCCATATGTCTTCATTAGAGAAATATCTATTTAGTTCTTTGGCCCATTTTTTGATTGGGTCGTTTATTTTTCTGGAATTGAGCTGCATAAGTTGCTTGTATATTTTTGAGATTAGTTGTTTGTCAGTTGCTTCATTTGCTATTATTTTCTCCCATTCCGAAGGCTGTCTTTTCACCTTGCTTATAGTTTAATTTGTTGTTCAGAAGCTTTTAATTTTAATTAGATCTCACTTTTTTTATTTTTGCTTTTATTTCCAGTATTCTGGGAGGTGGATCATAGAGGATCCTGTGTGATTTATGTCAGAGAGTGTTTTGCCTATGTTCTCCTCTAGGAGTTTTATAGTTTCTGGTCTTACATTTAGATTTTTAATCCATTTTGAGTTTATTTTTGTGAATGGTGTTAGAAAGTGTTCTAGTTTCATTCTTTTACAAGTGGTTGACCAGTTTTCCCAGCACCGCTTGTTAAAGAGATTGTCTTTAATCCATTGTATATTCTTGCCTCCTTTGTTGAAGATAAGGTGTCCATACGTGTGTGGATTTATCTCTGGGCTTTCTGTTTTGTCCCATTGATCTATATTTCTGTCTTTGTGCCAGTACCATACTGCCTTGATGACTGTGGCTTTGTAGTAGAGCCTGAAGTCAGGCAGGTTAATTCCTCTAGTTCCATTCTTCCTTCTCAAGATTGCTTTGGCTATTTGAGGGTTTTTGTGTTTCCATACAAATTGTGAAATTATTTGTTCTAGCTCTGTGAAAAATACCGCTGGTAGCTTGATAGGGATTGCATTGAATCTGTAGATTGCTTTGGGTAGTAAACTCATTTTCACTATATTGATTCTTCCGATCCATGAACATGGTATATTTCTCCATCTATTAGTGTCCTCTTTGATTTCTTTCATCAGTGTTTTATAGTTTGCTGTATATAGGTCTTTAGTTTCTTTAGGTAGATATATTCCCAAGTATTTTATTCTTTTCGTTGCAATGGTGAATGGAATTGTTTCCATAATTTCTTTTTCTACTTTCTCATTATTAGTGTATAGGAATGCAAGGGATTTCAGTGTGTTGATTTTATATCCTGAAACTTTACTATATTCATTGATTAGCTCTAGTAATTTTCTGGTGGAGTCTTTAGGGTTTTCTGCATAGAGGATCATGTCATCTGCAAACAGTGAGAGTTTTACTTCTTCTTTTCCAATTTGGATTCCTTTTATTTCTTTTTCTGCTCTGATTGCTGTGGCCAAAACTCCAAAACTATGTTGAATAGTAGCGGTGAAAGTGGGCACCCTTGTCTTGTTCCTGACTTTAGGGGAAATGTTTCAATTTTTCACCATTGAGGATAATGTTTGCTGTGGGTTTGTCATATATATCCAACAACACATTAAAAAGACCATACACCATGACCAAGTGGGCTTTATCTCAGGGATGCAAGGATTCTTCAATATCTGCAAATCAATCAATGTAATTCACCACATTAATAAATTGAAAAATAAAAGCCATATGATTATCTCAATAGATGCAGAGAAAGCCTTTGAAAAAATCCAACATTCATTTATGATAAAAACTCTCCAGAAAGCAGGAATAGAAGGAACATACCTCAACATAATAAAAACTTTTTAAAAAATCAAATATTTCTTTATATTCCCAATATCAAAATCACATGAATGATTTTAAAACTTAAAAAAAAAAGTATAAAGAGAAACATCTTGAATGACCCTGGGAAAAGTTTAATTTTTTTCTTTCTCCCCCCCAAATCTGGCAGTATTGGATGCCTGCCATCTGCTGATTCCTGGACTAGGCGTAGAAAGAAAGAGCTCAAAAGAATTGTAGTTTGAGGTTCAGATTTTGAGTATCCAATTCAGTTAAACAAATACTGGCTAACAACTGCTCTCAGCATTGTGCTGGGTGTCGGAATGTTATGCATCATTATGAAATGGCAACTTGTTTCTTCCATTTGGCTTCTAATAAGGAGCTAGGCCTTCCCAGTGCTATCAGAGATCACTTCACTTCATCATCACACCAGTCCATGATGCCCAGAGTGTTATTAACCCTACTCTATGCCTGAGGAAGTAGAGGTAGAGATGAACTGACTTGTCCAAGCCATACAGCTTGTAAGAGTCAGAACCAGGATTTGAACCTGTGTGACTCAGAGCCATTACCCCTTACACTATATTCTTCCTACATGAGTACTTGTGACTAGAGGAAAAAAAGAGTCCACAGCGTCTGATATTCCTGAGATCTCTTTCCTGCCTATGGTTATGTTCCAAGAGCAGTTCTGTGGAGGAATAAGATACAAATGGTCCCAGGACTCCAGATGCTAACAGGGGAAGAAGGTCAGCTTCATTACACCATCAGGTCATCCACCTGCTGCTGCTGCTGCTAAGTCACTTCAGTCATGTCTGACTCTGTGCGACCCGACAAACGGCAGCCCACCAGGCTCCCCCATCCCTGGGATTCTCCAGGCAAGAACACTGGGGTGGGTTGCCATTTCCTTCTCCAATGCATGAAAGTGAAAGTAAAGTCACTCAGTCATATCCGACCCTCAGTGATCCCATGGACTGCAGCTTTCCATGTTCTTCCGTCCATGGGATTTTCTAGGCAAGAGTACTGGAGTGGGGTGCCATTGCCTTCTCCGTCATCTACCTAGAGTATATTAAACAATTCCAGGCCAGTGGAATGTTCTGCTGCTAATGATTAATGGCAAGTTTTGAAATGTACTTACATTAAAAAAAAAATGTACAAAGAAGCAACAAAGTTTGAATTGCAGACAAAAAGTTAATGGCCCCTAGTGGTCCAGTGGTTAAGACTCCACACTTCCAATGCAGGGTGCTCGGGTTTGATCCCTGGTTGAAGAAATAAGATCCTGCATGCCATGCAGCATGGCCAAAGAATTCAAAAACAAAATCCCAAACACCAAGTCTGGATACGTCCCCCACATTGACAAATCTCCAACTGATCTGGTAAGAGAAAACCTGAATTCTTAGGGGAAAAAAGTTCTGACTGGATGAAACAAACATTTCCCAGATGGTTTTACGTGAAAGTAAAAGAGTTGTGTCTTGGCCAAGTTTAGAACATGCTATTGTTTTTATCTTTCTTTTAAAGATTGATTAGGCAAAAGAGGGAATTTAAGATTCTGAGAAGTAGTACTACAGTGAAGCAACCAGTTTCAATTCATTTAATTCTAAATTTCCAAGACATTTCTGCCCAGAAGCCTTCTCCCAGGTGACCTCTATTTGCATCACCTACACTTGAGGAATGGGCTTCCCCAGTGGCTCAGTGGTAAAGAATCTGCCTGCCAACACAGGAGACACAGGAGAGGCGGGTTTGATTCCTGGGTCAGGAAGATGCCCTGGAGGTGGAATGGCAACCCATTCTGATATCCTTGTCTAGGAAATCCCATGGACAGAAGAGCCTGGTGGGCTACAGTCCATGTGGTCACAAAGAGTCAGACATGACTGAAGAGCTGAGCATGCACACACTCTTGAGAAAATGGTGGACTGGATTTCTGCTAACTGAGCAGTAATATTCTCCTTAGGTTGCTTCTGAGAGTAGGATCCAAGCACCATTCGTCAATGGGGTCCTGGAAGTGGCCGAGGGGGCCAGGTGGGCTCTGGTGGCTATGTTTTCTCTCTTTCATCACGTCTCACCAATGGGATAAAACAGAGCAGCTAAACATGACAATTCTCACTGAACAGGCCAATTTTCCCATTCTCACTCATTTCCCTTATGCTTTTGAAAACTCCGGAGGCCAAAGGGAGCCAGGCTTCCGAAGCAGAGGAAGGCCCCTTCTCCGTGTGATGCCTTGCTCAAGCATGTCACCTTTACAGGGAGCACCTGCTGCCCATCCTGAGGCCCAGCAGCCCTGCCAGCTTGCCCAGCTGGTACCCACCCCCTCCTCCCCGACCGCCCCCAGCACATGAACGTTTGGAGAAGTGTGATGAAGATTGGGATCAGACTCAAAACTGCCTCCTACCCTCCTCCCAACCCACTTCAGCTATTGTTTGGATGGAAGTGGTGATTGAATTAACAAAGCTGTTAAAAGCAGCAATGGAGCACGCAGAAAAGGATTCAGACCCTGAAAAAGGCAGCTTCCTTTGCTCTCTGCTCCGGAGCAAAAAATCGCGAGCTGTACTTAAGTGGTACCTGGTGATTATAGTATTAGGGGAGATTTGCTCCTCAATGCCTGTCACTCATTGCTGAAAAGGGGCCTCAACTGGGGATCCAGACGAGTGGCTGGGACAATGCATAGCTCTGTAATTATGACGCTAATTCCCCAAAGGTCAGAACTCCTTAATCAAACATTAATCAAACCGTTTAGTAAATGATGATGATTTCCATCCAGGGTGGGAGGTAGAACAGTCAGAGGCTGAGCCCTGAGTCCTCTGAACTAGAATGGAGTTTGAGGATAAGTGCTGGTAAAAGCAAATAGCTTTACTCAGAAAGAACAAATCAGTAGTAGGCTTGCACCCCACTCCAGTACTCTTGCCTGGAAAATCCCATGGATGGAGGAGCCTGGTAGGCTTCAGTCCATGGGGTCGCTAAGTCAGACCTGTCTGAGTGACTTCACTTTCACCTTTCACTTTCACGCATTGGAGAAGGAAATGGCAACCCACTCCAGTGTTCTTGCCTGAAGAATCCCAGGGATGGGGGAGCCTGGTGGGCTGCCGTCTATCGGGTCGCACAGAGTCGGACACGACTGAAGCGACTTAGCAATAGCAATAGCAATAGTAGGCTTGTGCTGTTGTTAATGTTTTTTACATTTGAAACAATAATAACTTCTATGTTTTTTTACCTTGAATAACCATGTCGAGGACTAGTTAAGTTATGAGTATCCAAATATGCAGACTGCCCCTCATCCTTTCTAAGCCCATTTGACTGTAACAGTGCTTCGCTTTGCAAAGCCCAGTTTGATTCTCAAAGCCCGCTTCGATTTATGAAACTGCGCATCTGCATTGTCTTGTCTGCTCCTTGCAACAACTTTAAAAGCCAGGCTTAATTCATTACAGAGGTGAGAAAACTGAGACTTAGATTCAGCAGCTTTCCTTTAGCTGGTCAGTAGCAGAGGGAAGACGCAAACCTAAGCCTTTAGTTCCAAAATGCAGTGCTTTTTGGACATAAATAGCTTCTGTTAGGGGAGCTCTTGGGTTCTTGTATTCCAAGCCATCTGGACCCCTTATTGAGTAACCAGGGTCCCTGTCAACCCTCCCCTAAATAAGAATTCAGGAGCTGATTTTAATGGCTAGGACTCTTCACGGAAAATCCTCCAGTTACAAGTAAATATACAAATGAACAAAAAACCCTGTACCCTTTCCAATTTCTGAGTCTGCAGAAATACACTTAAAACACATATACACACACACAGATTTTCTTTCATATTGAAAAGTACACATATTTGTAGATTGGCTCATGAAAAAGCATCATCTTATTTACTAGGTCACTTATGTCTCCTTACACTTTTTTTAAAGCTTTAATTTTGGCCCATATCAATTTTTTAAGCATTGCTAATCAGTCGAGGTCAAGCTAGTGGTCAGTTTCTAGAAGGTCTCGTTATGCAATTGGTCTTGGTTATCCACCTGGGCAAAGTGGGTTTCTCTGTGGTCCTGCGTTGTGTGCACCAGTCTGCAAACTCTAGGCAGAACACATTGGCTAACAGCCTCCTCTTCCAATCCTCATTTTCTCTGCTTCTCGGGGTGTAAGCTCCCCAAAGTGTGATTAATCCATCTATTGATCGCCTCCTGCCGCACTGAGGGTGAGATATGGCTAGCAATTGGTGCCAGGCCGGAGATGTGACTGGACTGCTAAGGCGAGGTGAGAACAGACAAGTGCTAGCAGGGGCTTTCCAACCCTGCAGACGGAGAAGGCAACAATAGCCGTGCTTCCCACAAGCCTTGCGAAATGATCCCTCTCATCAAAATGCAGCTGATTCTTTTTTGAATGAATTATAATGTCTATTCTCTGTTATCTCTATTGGCTTCACAAAGGTCTAATAAAAGTTTATGGGTAAAGGGGAAGAAGATTAAAAAGTAACCAGACAGAAACCTCCTGGATACAGAGCCAAACAAGAATGTGCTGCTTTGATTGAAGCAGTCCAGGCAGATGTAATGGATGACCATGTGCATGCCAACCAAAGGGATTAGAAAAATAGGAAGGTATTTATCTAATATCCAGAGGCACTGCAGATGGGGGAAGGTAGGTGCAGATAAGCCCAGGGGATAGGTAAAGACTCAAGAGAGAAAAATCTACCTGAAAATGAAGAGGGTAAAGTAAAAAACATAGGCATTTAACTCATTCCCAAGGGGAGTTTGGGTCAGTAAAATGAGGCAAGACAATCTGTCAGAAAAATGTCAGAAAAGCTCCCCTCCCCCATTTCTGCCCATGAGAAATCAAATATGTCTATCCTCAGCCTGAGATGCCACATTGCCTTTCCTCTGCTTCCTATGTTTGGAAGAAACACTGGTCCACATAGTCCCACACTTCATTTCAGCAAGTCCTATCTGAAGCAGGAAGTCACCTGGGATGCTGCGGCAACTTCCGTTTCCTGCGGAATTGATTTTCAATACATCCAAGCCAAAAACAAGTAAGTAGAAAAGTTCATCAGTGGTTTAAAACCTAGTGGCCCATTCTGGGTCAGGGAGAGTAACAGCGTTAAGTCTTAAGAAACCAGAAGTAGCTCTCTTGTCTCTGACTAATGTTGCCTTTCCTTCTTGTCTGTCCCAAAGGATACATATAGACATCTGGGAGAGACAACCAGATTTGACTAAGGATGAAGGAAATGGCCACAAGTGTAAAAATGGCCAAAATTAAACCAAGAACAGAAAATAAGTAATTATAGAAAATTGTAATAAAAACAAATTAATTCTGACATATGTAGTATATCTATGTAAATTAGATATAAAGAATCTAATAATTTGAAGTACCTACTTAAGTGTTAGTTTCTTGCTTGGGGCTGAATGTTACACAGTGATCAAGGCACAAATTTTGCACTGAAAGAATTTGTACCTTGTGGGAGAACAGACCCTTAGACTACAGGGCCAAAATTGTATAGGAAGGTTTTCAGCACAGGGTGAGATGGAAATCTAACCCAGTCACTGATCTGAGTCTTGGTGATTTTTTCTTAGGGTTCCTGGAGGAAATGATGCATGAGCTGAAACCCCCCAAAATGGATAGGGGTTTGCCTTATTATAAAAGAGGCAGATAGAAGAGGGGTAAGACAGTGGGTGGAGAAAAATAAGATCATTCTAGACTGAAGGATCATCATCACACAGGCCTGGAGGTGACAGATCAGGGCACTGAGCTACTACACATGAGCAGAGCTTAGCGTGTTAGCTTGGAGAGTCAGATCAGGGCCCTGTGGGAAGTTGTAAAGGATTCAGACTTAATTCTGAGGGCAATCACAGAGCCACAGATGGATTTAAATAGAATAGTGATCTAAGCAGGGTTGACAGTGTAGGAATGGGTTGGAAAAGGACAACACTAGCAAGTAGGGACCACTTAGGAGAGAATCGCACTCCCTCTAGCAGGTGGCCTGATCCCAGGTGTGGACAAGGGGATTGGGTGGAGAAGAGGGAGCAAACAAGGTGAGTTTTAGGAAGAAACTGTGTCCATTGAGAATGTACCTGAAAAAATATCTTTCTTATTATAAATGGGCTCTAGGAAGACCTTAACATGGCTTAGATGACCAATAAATGTTAACAAAAATGTAAATGAACATTTGCTCTTTTGCAATGGACTCAGTTCAGTTCAGTCACCCAGTTGCGTCCAACTCTGCGACCCCATGGGCTGCAGCATGCCAGGCTTCCCTGTCCATCACCAACTCTTGGAGCTAGCTCAAACTCAAGTCCATCAGGTTGGTGATGCCATCCAACCATCTCATCTTCTATCTTCCCCTTCTCCCGCCTTCAATCTTTCCCAGCATCAGGGTCTTTTCCAATGAGTCAGTTCTTCACATTAGGTGGCCAAAGTATTGGAGCTTAAGCTTCAGCATCAGTCTTTCCAGTGAATATTCATGACTGATTTCCTTTAGGATTGATTGGTTTGATCTCTTTGCAGTCCAAGGGACTCTCAAGAGTCTTCTCCAACACCACAGTTCAAAAGCATCAATTCATTGGCACTCAGCTTCACTCAACTCTCACATCCATACATGACCACTGGAAAAACCATAGCTTTGACTAGATGTCAAAGTAATGTCTCTGCTTTTCAGTATGCTCTCTAGGTTTGTCAGCTTTTCTTTCAAGGAGCAAGTGTCTTTTGCAGTGGGTTGAGTGGGACCAACTCCAGGAGACCATACACTTGTGAGGTTTATATTCTACTGGTAGAATAGTTCCAGAGTATAAGGGAAATCTATGCAGAATTCAAAGGGAAAATGGAGTCACAGGCCACATGTAAAGACCTAGCCATGCCACACTGACTCAGTCATTTTGGGCAATTGTGCTGTCTACCACCAGCTGGTGAAGACAAAGTTGCATGTGTTGAGATGAGCAAACCATTTCCCACAAAATCAGTGCCTCAATGTATTTCTTGGCACCAACATCACACTGGACTAGAGAAGAATGTGGTTTGGAAATAGGCTAAGATTTAATAAATGCAACAGTCTGTGAGAAACACCAGTGTTTCCAAATACAAAACATAGCCTCTAATAGAAATATTATTTCTTAGTGTCTTTATTAATAAATTGAAAAGAAGGATTCTCTTATTGATGCAAATCACAGATGCTTCTGAATTAGGCAGCTTTGTCAACACCCAGCAGATCACAATGTCCCCAAAGAGGTTAGAAATGAGGGACAGGAAATAATAAAACAAGGTTAAATTTGGCTACATGGAAACTACATCTGGGAAAAGATAATTCAAAAAGCAGATATTCACTGGGCCAAGGAAATCTGGACCACACTGGTGCCAAAGGAGACCCAGGTGCTATACCGGATGGCAGATGAGGAGGGGGTTTAAAATATGCAGTGGCAGCCCAAAACCGATTTGGTCCTGGCCTGTCTCATCTGATCAAGAAAACTGGTTTAAAAAAAAAAAAAAAAGCACAAAACTCCTCTGCCTTAGTCTTCTATGTTTGTAGGCCATTCACAAAGAAAATTCTGGCCACTCACTGCTTTGGTTTTTACTAAGATAAAGCAAAAATCATCTACTAGAACTATAAAGCCTCTACCATTATCTCAAGTTCATGGCCAGTGTTTTTCAGTTAAAGACATAAAGCCGTGGTAGTTTGCATACAGTAACTTCATTCATAGTAACTCAAGATGCACTGCTAGCATTCTTTCATTATTCTCCATTATTGTCTCTTTGTAACAGGTAAGTGGCTAGTCACTCATATGCTCCATCCCTGCTTTCCATATTCAGTACGGGAGGCATGGTTGCCAAGGGTATTCAAGAATGCCAGTTATTGTTTTCTTAGTCTGGTGCTTTGTCCATTTCAGGGACATGATTTTTCTAAACAATTTAGGGTTTGAGAGTCTTGAAATGGAAAGGGAAAGTTGTCATCAATACCCCACCAACTCAAAGGGGCATTATTGGATGATTCAAGGAGAAAGTAAATTACATGGCTTAAGGCACTAAATTTTTAAAGTTAATTGATGCATAACTTTCAAATCGTCTTCATGCTAAAATTCAGAACTTTGGATACTCCTTAGTCTAAGCTTTATTATTAATCTACTTTGAATTGGGGAAGAAATATAGATAGGGAATTATCATAATAATTTCAGTGCTAAAGATTTCTTAAGGTCAATATCCAGTTTGGCTAGAAACCCTGACAGAAAGAAAGGCAGGAAATGGAAGTAAACACTATAATTGCAAAGAAAATTATTTCATTATTTCCTTAATTTACTTTCATGACTTATTGATCACACTGAGAGGATGTAAACGTTCTGGGAGCAAAAGCATATGATTTCATCCAGTTGTCAGGGCTCAAATTTAAACAAACCCATTGGCCATGGACATGTGTGGGCAGAGTCCCATGGCTGTTTCTAATGTGCATGCTCAAAATATCTCCCCAGAATTAAAATTACGTTTTGACCTTGACTGGAATCTGGGCACTGTGGTTTCAGAGCTTTGTTTGTAGTCAGATTCATTTCAGTCATATTGTCTAAGTGGTGACTTATTATTGCAATTCAAGTAAGGGATCATTTGTGGCTTGGGTTTTAGTGAAATATAGTAAATTTTATAGTGTATATAATTTGGAACGCGTCTGTGTTCAGCCCATATGTGGAGATCTGCCCGGGTGCTTATTATTATGCTTATCTGCAAATGACCAGATGGCCTTGGCCAAATGTAGAGAACCATTTAGTGCCATTTTAAACCATTAAGGCTATTAACTCTGACTTGAGATAATCCTTTGCCCAAAGGGAACTAGTTTTGCTTTCCTTCAAAATCATCAAATGTAATTAAATGCCATATTGAGGCATAGACTTTAATGGATTAAGGAAAAAGCGCTGTCAATCAGTCCTGGGTCAACCAAAGCAGAGAGAATGTAGCAATAGATCAAAAAGATGGTGTATTAGGTAGGGTACTGGCTAGCTGCTGTAACAAAGAATCCCTAAAAATACAATGACTCAAAAAAGATAATCTGTCTCTTTTGAAGCAAAAGTTAGAGGTAGGTGGGTGGTCTAAGACATGCAGTTTATCTCTGAAGATCATCTAGAGACCCATATTTCTTCTATCTCATTTTTCTGACATCTATTATGGCATTTTCCTTACCTACATGGTTGAACCTATCTCACCAATGCAACTACATTTCAGTGCAGCTATGTGGGGGAAAGAGAAAAAGAGGGAGCAAGCAATTTTGTCTGAAGAAAGTAATGGTGAAAATGCATACATCATTTCTGTTTATAATTCCACCAGTATGAACTTAGCTATTTCATCACCAACCATTGTAAGGAAGACCGGAAAATGTAGTCCTCAACTGGATGGCCCTGGGTTCTGCAAAAACTCTGTGGGGTGGAAAGTTTTACTTCAAAAATGAAAAATAGAAGAATGGATACTGAAGCTGTAGACTCTTCTAAAGATGGCTTTGTTCTAGAAGATACAAAATCCAGTGATAAGTATTGGACAACTACCATTATAAGGAGTAAAGAACTATGAGGAAGCCCACAGCTAAGAAAGGGTGGTGCCTGGCCAGTGAATATGAGGAGGACCAGAAGTTATACTATGTTCTCACAATTGCAAGTTTGTGTACATCAGATCATTTAAGTGTCCCAGCAACTCTATGAAATAGTGTGTTGGCCTAGAGCCTCCAAGAAGAAGATACCAAGACAAAATTAAACGTGGAAAACATTAATTAGGGGAAATGTGCTTGAGAGAAAATGAGAAAAGAGGGGAGGGTAAGAGAGCATATCTGACACTGAGCGAATGAGAGAAGGAAGCAAAGATGGTTGGGTTGACACCTTTAAACTGCAGTACAGTTGTAAGGAAAGTTTTGAAATTTGGTCGAGTTCTTGTGTCAAATTTGGTCATCAAAGGAGATTCGTGTCTTCCATGTCTTGTTTTAGACCTACGTCAACCACGTCTTGTAGAAGGCAATGGCACCCCACTCCAGTCTCTGACATGGCATATCCCATGGACGGAGGAGTCTGGTAGGCTGCAATCCATGGGGTCGCTAAGAGTTGGACATGTAAATGACTTCACTTTCACTTTTCACTTTCATGCATTGGAGAAGGAAATGGCAACCCACTCCAGTGTTCTTGCCTGGAGAATCCCAGGGACAGGGGAGCCTGGTGGACTGCCATCTATGAGGTCGCACAGAGTCAGACACGACTGAAGCGACTTAACAGCAGCAGCAGCAGCAGCAACAGCAGCAGCAGCAGCAGCAACCATGTCTTGGGCTTCCCTGATGGCTCAAATGGTAAAGCATCCACCTTCAATGCGGAAGACCCTGGTTTGATCCCTGGATCGGGAAGAACCCCTGGAGGGGGGCATAGCAACCAACTCCAGTGTTCTTGCCTGGAGAATCCAATGGGAAGGGAAGCCTGGAGGTCTACAGTCCATGGGGTCACAAAGAGTTGGACATGACTGAGCGACTAAGCATAACATACAACCACGTCTTGCTCTGCTCAGTCACTGGTTGGGAGAAGCCCATGTGAAGTGTGGCTTTGATTGAAGATGGTGACTTCAGAGAGGAGGAGCTGGGGCCATATGTCAGTTTTAGTCCCTGAAATCTGAAAGGCACATTTTTCCTGTCTGCCATGAAGTGAAGTGAAGTGAAGTAGCTCAGTCGTGTCAGACTCTTTGTGACCCCATGGACTAGCTTACCAGGCTTCTTGGTCCTTGGAATTTTCCAGGCAAGAGTACTGGAGTGGGTTGCCATTTCCTTCTCCAGGAGATCTTCCTGACCCAGGGATCGAACCTCGGTCTCCCACATTCTAGACAGATACTTTACCGTCTGCGTGTGCCATGAGACATACTGCTTTTATCCTTCCCCTGCCCCCATCCCACCACTTTTTTTAAGCACAGCAAGGTTAAGATATGCAAGCAGATGTGATAGCTGATATATGGTTTAGATGAAATTGAGTGCAGAGCCTGTCTTTAAACTAGTCAGTACACTTACTACCTTCTGAGCATATGGGAGCACATAGTGATTAGTTTGCAGATGTCGTATCAAAATGACCAGAGGACTCGGGCTCTCTACTGATGGAGAAACCAAGGCCCATGAAATGGCAAGTGAGGGTGGGAATGCTTCACAGGGGAATTTGTCCTTTACACAAGGAGATTTTGGAGACAAACCCATAGTCACAAGGCTAAGCCCTGAGCCTTTGGCTCAATCTCATGTCCTCTCTAGGCTCTCATTGCACCCTGAATCTTTCCTAAAATGAATTCCTTGGTCTTTAAACACTAGATAGTGAAAAGCTTCAGCAGAAATGTAGATTAATTCTTTAACTCAAATGAAGCAGGTGGGCATAATCCAGCCTGTGCCATGTGAAATGGATAAAGGCACCCCCAAACCTGGGGTGGGGGAGGGATGTGCAGATACAGAAGCTCCAAGGTGAATGGCTTGTGTAAGCAGAGGGCAGGCTGAGTTTCAACTTCTGTGTATCCTCCGCACCAAGATATGTAGGGCATAACTATACATAGTAACCCTGCTTAGCACCCTGTGATCTGTCAGGCTTGGAGGAAAATAGAAACCCCCAGACTCTTAACATGGAAATGAATCCTGGGAACTTTCAGAGTGCCCATGGTAAGCTGCTCCATGTGCCTGAGCATCCCACCCTCTGGTTCTCCCAGCAGGTGAAGCCTGTTTCCTTCGTGCTTTGCAGCTACCTGGGCTCCCCTCTCCCAACTCCCAAGTCTTCAGTCCTGTCTCTGCTTCCTGGCTGGCTAATGACTGGCCTCTTCTGCTCATCCATGAGCACATTTGCAATATCTTCATTTAACAGCTTTTAGTTGAGCAATAACCAGGTGCTGGAAATATAGAGGTGGAGAAAATTCTGACCTTGCTCTCAAGAACTCAGTCTAGTGAGAGATCTGCTGTCTCAGAGGTCTGCTTGCACAGGTGGTATAGAGAAGGGATGATGTCATTGTGCCCAAGGGAGTCATGGGAGGTCCCAGTGAAAGATGAACATGGAAAACTAAGTGAGGAAATAAGAAGATCATTCTTGGGAGAACAGCATGTGCAAAGGCTCAGAGATACACAAAGCTGTGTGGGTAGAAACTCAGGAAGCAAGGGAAATGGAAGATAAAGCTGGAGATGTGAAGAGAAAAGAGCAAGATCCTGAAGGGATTTGATAAGGAATTTGGACCTTATTCTAGGGCTGCTGGGTGGTCACTGAAGGGCTCTAAGCAGGGAAAAAGTATGTCAAAACTGTGCAGGAAAGACAGCTCTGCTTCGTCGTCTTCGGCTGAATCCTTTGTTGCTTGGACCACCTGGTCTCCCTAGCACGCCTAGGGAGAAAAGTTTATCAGGCTGGAACAAGGGTAGAAGCCTAACAGTCTCAAAGCTGAAGAAAGATTGCCTGTCCCTGAATATCTCAACTTTTGATAGAGCAGGTCTGTAGGTTGTTTATAACCTGAGTGCAAGTAATGTTGGAGCCATTGCTAAAAGTCACCTTTTACTCTCATTGGCTTTAAATGATGCCCATTGAATCTCTCAGTTTAAAAAAAGCCTTTTCCATCTATATGATGTCAGACCAAGATGACTTTAATTTGCATAGATTTTTATTATATCTGAATAGGATATAATCCCTATAATTATATTGTGATAATATTAGCTAATACTATATCAGTAACTACTGTACCACTGGGCTGCCACTCTCAGTTCAGTCACTAGGTCATGTCCAACTCTCTGGGGCCCCATGGACTGTAGCATGCCAGGCTTCCCTGTCCATCACCAACCCCCAGAGCTTGCTCAAACTCATGTCCATCGAGTCGGTGATGCCATCCAACCATCTCATTCTCTGTTGTCCCCTTCTCCTCCTGCCTTCAATCTTTCCCAGCCTCCAGGTCTTTTCAAATGAGTCAGTTCTTCGCATCAGGTGGCCAAAGTATTGGAGTTTCAGCTTCAGCATCAGTCCTTTGAATAAATATTCAGGGTTGATTTCCTTTAGTATGGACTGGTTTGATCTCCTTGCAGTCCAAGGGACTCTGAAGAGTCTTCTCCAACACCACAGTTCAAAGCATCAATTCGTCAGCACTCAGCTTTCTTTATAGTCCAACTCTCACATCTCTACATGACTACTGGAAAAGCCACAGCTTTGACTAGACGGGCCTTTGTTGGCAAAGTAATGTCCCAAGGTTAGAGGTTAGTAAAAGAATCTAACTAATTGATTGAAACTAGTTTCAAACAGAAACTTGAAAACAGGTCTTTTAATTCTAAACGTTTTGCCATATGAATTAGCCAGGGTTTTTCAGGGAAACAGAAACAATAGGACATATAAAGGCATAGTTAAGAGGACAGTTATTATAGGAATTGGTTCATATGGTTATAGAAGCCATGATCTGCCATCTGCAAGCTGAAGAACCAGGAAAGCTGGGGATATATTTCAGTCTGAGTGTGAATGCCCCAAAACCAGGAGTTCTGATGTCCAAGGGCAGGAGAAGACACACGTCTCAACTCAAGGAGAGAAAATTAGTCCTTCCCTAGCTTATTTGTTCTGTTCCGGTCTTCCAATCCACAAAATGGCTAAGGCTCACCCTTACTGGTGAGAGCAGATCTTCTTCACTCAGTCTACTAAATCAAATGCTAATCTCTTCTGGAAACACCTTTGCAGATGCACCCAGAAATAATGTTTTACCAGCTATCTGGGAATCCCATAGACCAAACAAGTTGAGACATTAAATTAGCCATCACAACATAAGAGAATGCTGTCTGTAAAACTGTTTATTTATATTCTAATTCATTCTGCTTTGGACTTAAGGCTTTCTTTAAAATTGTTTTCAATAGAACAAAAAACTACAAAAGACAAGGGAATAAATAGAAAATAGATATAAGAAAATTTAAAATGCTAAATAGCTGTAGATTTCTACATAATAACTGAAACTAGTCTACAAATTGAGCTCTGAGCTTCCAGACCACCTAAGCAAAAAGGTAAGTAAGATTTATATTGCCTGTAAGGAAAAGACACACTATATCTTGAAGAAAGAAAAACTCTTTGGCACTCAGATAAGAGAGAACTTTATCTTGTAAGTCCTTCATTTGAAGATATTGAGAGATATGGTTTATACATTTTTCAAAAACATTCCCCCAAAGAGGGCAGAAATAGGGCTGTATGCTTACTTCTTATAGGTGCTCTTAATGAGCATGAATAACAAAAGCTAACACTGTTTTTAACAATCTTGCTCATTTGTGACTTTTTTTTTTACAGTGATAGGTGTGCTGATGTTGTTTTTCAAAGATGAATATGTAAGAAAATGATCTCATAAGATTGTTTTGGAAAAAGGAAAATTTCTGCCTGCTGCAGTCCGTATACAGGAGGTCAGTGAAGTTTCTCTCCTCGGAAAAAATCTGTGGAAACTTGGCTTCAATCTTTCAAAGCTGGCCTTCGCTAACTCCCTCTTGGGATGTGTACATAAGGCAAAACTCAATACCAAAAAAATCTATGCTCTGCCATTAACCACTTTACCTGGAAAGATGAAGACAACACATTTTATTAAGACAAGTTTCCATTGCAAGTTCTGTCAGAAAGAGTGCAGACAACTTTCCTTCACAAAACTATCTCTTGGCTACAGCTGCAACATTTGATACATAATTTTTTTTTCCTCAAGCTTTATGTGGAATAAGTCAGTTTGATGGGTCTTGGCCTGTCCAGAAAGGGAGCCTACACTTGTTCAAAAAGCTACCAGAGAAGATAACAGGAAAAAGAAGATCCACCATGTTATTACTGTTGCTTTTCCCTCTCAGAACTAAGACCCCTTTTACCAGCTTATTTAACTTATATGCAGAGTACATCATGTGAATTGTCAAGCTAGAATGTGAATTCCAGCTAGTTATAAGCTGGAATCAAGATTGCCGGGAGAAATATCAACAACCTCAGATACGTAGATGATACCACTCTAATGGCAGAAAGCAAAGAGGAACTAAAGAGCCTCTTGGTGAGGGTGAAAGAAGAGAGTGGAGAAACCTGGCTTAAAATTCAACATTTAAAAAACTAATATCATGGCATCTGGTCCTGTCACTTCATAGCAAATAGACAAGGAAAAATTGGAAACAGTGACAGATTTATTTTCTTGGGCTCCAAAATCACTATGGATGGTGATTGTAGCCATTAAATTAAAAGATGCTTGCTCCTTGGAAGAAAAGCTATGATAAACCTAGACAACCTATTAAAAAGCAGAGATATCACTTTGCTGACAAAGGTCTATATAAACAAAGCTATGGTTTTTCCAGTAGTCATGTATGGATGTGAGAGTTGGACCATAAAGAAGCTGAGTGGTGAAGAATTGATGCTTTCAAATTGTGGTGCCAGAAAAGACTCTTGAGAGTCCCTTGGACAGCAAGGAGATCAAACCAGTCAGTCCTGAGGAAATCAACCCTGAATACTCACTGGAAAGACTGATGCTGATGCTGATGCTGAAGCTCCAATACTTTGGCCATCTGATGCAAAGAGATAACTCATTGGAAAAAACCCTGATGCTGGGAAAGATTGAGAGAAGGAGGAGAAGGGGCTGACAGAGGATGAGATGGTTGGATGGCAACACTGACATAATGGACATGAATTTATGCAAACTCAGGAAGATAGTGAAGGACAGGGAAGACTGGTGGGCTGCAGTTTGTGGGTTGCAAAGAGCCGGACATGACTTAGTGACTGAACAATGACAACCTTATTTCCACAAAGCCATAGGCTCAGCTCTGCCCTAATTCTGCTTGGTTCAGAGGACTCTGGTCTCCATTCATACTCCTTTTACTCCCAGCTTCCATCTTTACAGACAATGTCCTCAATGGGAGCAGAGTCTCCAAGCCCTCCTCCTGGATGGCTATGACAATAGAGCTTGATGATTTAATCATGTGTTTTTCAGGCTGCCTGGGAGACAGCTGGCTAGGGCTAGGATGCAATCTGTGACTATGGAACCAAGCCAAGTAAACCAGGGTTGAAACTATGACCTCGGCCTCCTGGGAATCAACTCTAAATCAATTGTACTAACTGGCTAAAATTATGGCAAGACTGTTAGTAAAATGATACCTACTTGCATCTGTAGAGTACTTACTATGTGTAGACTCTTACTAAATGTCTTTACCGGGATATCTCCTAGGTGTCTCTCAATTCCTTGTGCAGTAAGGATGCTTGTCATCATTTCCATTTTACACGTGAGGGGATAGAAGCTTAAAGAGTATATATAAATTTCCTAAGGGCATAAAGCTAAGGAGCAGTGAAAATAAGAGTCAAGCCCAGGCAATATGATTCTAGAGTTAAAACCATTCCTGTAAGATTCTCCATAATTTGGACCGGGCAACAGAGACAGAGAAGCTGTGCCGTACTAATAAATTAGCCAGATAGTGGGAGCCTCCAGATTTTCAATATAAGACTCTACTCATCCAGCTTAGAATTTTTGAACTTATAAGTTGTGGTATTATTGTTTGTAATGTCTCAGAACCCCACCTTTGGTGCTGGTTAATGGCAGCCCCAGGAGGGAAAGGGAGACATCAACCAGGCCCACTCTGACCAATATTCTCAAGAAGTATTTTAGGAAAACCTTGGTTTCTGAAGAGCAGCTATTCAATCATTGCTGCATTATGTACATACAGCTAGTAGGATTATAAATTGTCTGGAAGATGGCTTGGTGAATACACACTTGGCCCTGGAATTCACTTTGGCAAACATCGGTTGAGGAAAACATGAAGAAGATCCCCTGGAGGAGGGTATGGGAACCCACACCTGTATTCCTGCCTGGAGAATCCCATGGTCAGAGGAACCTGGTGGGCTATAGTCCGTAGGGTCACAAAGAGTTGGACACAAGTGAAGCAACTTAGCAGGCATGTACGCATATACTCAGTTTATTAAAGGTATATTGGATTTTGGAGTCAAACAAATGGGCTTTTGATCCTGGTTTCTTCTCTGACTATATGGCCACAAGCACATTACTGTAACCCTTGGGGCTTCAGTCTTTATGAGATACAATTCTTATTTATACTGTAGGTTATTGTAAGAGATATTGTATAACAAAATTTTGTATATAATAACTCTCACAGAGTTATTGTAAGAAATTTTAAGATATAGCATACAAGAAGTGCTTAAGCTGACTCAGAAAGTTCTTCATAAGCAGTATTATGATGTAAATAAATAGGAGTTCAGGAAGGATACATCCCAGAATGTTAACAGTAGTAATTTCTTATGGGGATTAATTATCAAAGGTAGGTTTTACTTGCTTTTAAATTTATTTGTATATTTTATAAAAATTCTAACCACATAAATATTACTTTTAAATCAGGAAAAGAAACAAAGTCATTTCTATTTGGGGAAAGAACAACAAAGCTTATTAGATTTTGCATCCCCTTGATACTTGAACTCATGTATGAATAAGCCAGACACTGTAGATTAAATTATCCACACAACTCATTAAAAAAAATTCTCTCTTAGTGCTCTCCTTCCTCCCTCCACATTTTTCCATGTGCGGAATTTGTGTTGGCTTCCCTGGCATTTTTCAGTGCCAGAGCCACAATATGCTGACAAACACTTAAGAAAAGCAGCATTTCTTAAATGTCCACAGTGCAAAGCGTGATGCATGGCATCCTTCAGAAGATGAGCTGCTTGTGTGCAAAGATTTGTTGTCTCAACACAGTGATGCAGGAGTTCTGTCGGAAGTAGGATTTGGTGGAGGGAGGGAGACAGTAAGGTCAAAACCCAAAGGTTTAGGTCAGATCTGAAATTTTCTGATGTATGTATCATGTTTGAAGGTCCATTTTTAAGGTAGGTGCTCTTTGAGAAAGGAAATGACTTACCAGGAAATATGTATTAAAATTTTCTTTTCATGTTGAAAGTGGTAGATAGCAAATTTTTTAAAATATAGAACACACACACACACACACACACATGCATGTCCCCATCAGCATATGTAGTGCCTGTGTGTGAAACAGACAAAGACATTCCTCTTTGGGAATCAAATTTTAAAATCATGGCCCTAACTGGGCAGGTGCAGCCTCTTTAGATGCCTGTTTAGGCAAGTAGAGAGTACTCTTATACAAATGAGATAAAGGACGTCCTTTCTTTTGGCCTAAGGCATTCTCTTACTGGGATGTACCACCCCAGGGGACAACTGGTACACCTGCACGCAGTGGCCCTGAAATTGAGGTATATGGCATATACAGTTTTGAGTGTTTTATTATGTGAGATTTGATACCTACAAAACAATACATACATCTTATAAAAATGCAGGTTATAAACACTTGAAAAATGGACCTATTAACCAACTGAAGAATAGAATCATCACCAATTCCATTGACTTTCCCACTATAGTCTTCACTCTCTCAATTCTGGCTCTTTTTCCCCAGAGGAGGAAACTGCTATGTTGAGTTTTGTGTTTATTACTGCCTTGATTAACATCTCTCGGTCTATCTATTGTCACATCAGGCTGAGTGTAGCCAATCATCTATGTTTTGCTGTTTTAACTCACACTGTTTTAACTCACACTGTTTTATTGCCTAGTTTATCCCTTAACAAACAACTTTTAGGCCATAAAATTCTATTCTACACTACTGTGTACACTACAAAGTAGACCATTATGTATTGGGGCCAATATTTAGCTAATTGTTACTATGCTAAATTAGTTAAAGTATGTTAATTTAGCATAATTAGTATTTAACAAAAGGCAGATTTTTATGTTATTTCCAGTGTTGCTATAAAACTCTTCGTAATAGTCTAACTTTCATCTAAAGGAAATCTTGGACAATGTCCTTAATTATTTTCTTACAATAAATCCCTAGACATATAATTGGCACATCGATAGTATGCTGACTATAAGGCTTTTGCTGTATATTAATACTGGTGATACTAAGGTGAGGAAGAAGCTGTGTAATGGACAGATGATACCTAAACCAAAGAAGTTCAGGGTAAACAAAACCATGTACATACTTTCCAGACCTACTGACCTCAGAAACTCCAGTGGACAGCAAGCCCCACAGGCTAAATAATGGTGTCAGTGTTGGGGTGCTCATTTGGGGGCGAGTTCTTCAATAGGAACTGATGAGCATAAAGAATCACAAACCAATCCAGGGAAACTTCACACTGGATCCAAGTGAACAACAGCAGAAGGTAAAAGCATCACTCCATGTTGTAGTCAAGATAAAGGCAATCCAGAAAGAGGGATTTGTAAGATATTAGAACCTGCCTAGAAAACTAGACAGGAGGAGTCTGAATAACCTGCCATCACCAGTGGTAAAAAACCAGCCTGCCAACGCACCGGCACTATGATGGCATCACACAGGAAGGTTTTCCCTCAGTGAGTAAAGAGGCAGAGACTCAAGAAGGGTGGGAGCACCGATGTTTGCTTCATGCCTAGGAAAGCAAGACAAATTAGTCTTTTCCAAGAGCAGAAGAACCTGATTAGAGAGGCTGGTAGGGTACACATGGAGAGACCATCCTCAGGAGAAAATGGTTAAATTAATCATTGGCTACCTTGGCCTTGACAGGTATTTTACAAAGGAAATAGTGTTTAAATATTAAGCATATTTGTTGCTTTGAAAAACAATTTTAAAAAGTTTTTTTTTTTACCAGAAAGCATTTCTATTTTTCTAACTGATTAAATTATTCGAATACTATGCCTAAAATCTTTATGATGGAAATGAACACGGCTTCCTTTCTTATGTCTGGAGATCAGAAATTAAATTTGTGTGTTAAGTAGATTGTCAATAATGTGTTTCAAAAGGTCATAATGTCTGGACTTAAGCAAAATTGTGTTTTTATATAAGGAAATGTTTTTTGGTCAAAAGACATGCCAGTAGTTTCTTTCTGTTTCAGTCTGAGCTCATTTTGCCATGTGATGAAATAGTGTTTGCTGTGAACAAGCAAACAACAGTAGCAGTTAACTACAGTCTAAGCATTTATTACAGCTCAGGCACGAGTTAAAGCCTTTGTATGTATAAAGCAGTTTCATCCTTTTAACAACCCTTCAAGAAAGCTGTTGATGTTTAACCAAGGAGCAAGCTGAGGTTTAGTGAGGTCACCTAATGGGTCTACAGAATTGTACCACGGAGGCAGTGACTCAACGCCCACACCATCCATCTGTAACCCTCACCAGCTGCGGACAAGGTAGGGAGAGCATAGCTGGATTCAAACGTGGGGTGGGGACAGCAATAAGGAGATGGTGGGGCCTGCGCTGTGACTTGAACAGGGAAAATCATTAAAAAGGCTCTACCCTTGGAATCTCTCTCTATACATCTGTGAGGGCTGATCCCCACTGTTTTCCCTAAGTTTCTTTTTTCTTTTAGTTATAGCCTGAACATTGTCATGTTGACATACCAGGTTTCCAATTTGTATTTAAAATTAACAATTATCTTTAGAGAACATATGTAAAGGAAACGATTGCTCCCTTCACCACTGCTTCAGCTTTCAGTTAGAATTACGACCCAGGTTAGAAATAAAATCAAACACTTCCTGAGCTCTAGATTGGAACCTTGAAGGATGTCTATGAAAAGTTTTTACCTATAGGACTCACTATAAATTGAATTTATGGACTTGCTAAGCTCTGTCAAGGTAGCTCTACCTTCATGAGTATTTCATTTTGAATCTACAACGAATGCTCGAACATCTACTATATGCCAGAAACGACTGCAGTTGCTAGGAAGACCGGATAAGATGGATAAGGCATTGTCCTTGCCTGTGAGAAGTGAGGAGACATACAACGATTATGAGAAAGTAGGTGCTCTGACTGCCTATTAGAATCATATGGAGAAATTTCTAAAAATACCATGACTGGTTTAATTGATCTTGGGGGGACCCAGTCAGTTTTACAGCCAGGATTCACAGTCCCTGGAATTGAGGCATGTAAAAGGAAATCCCGGGGAGGTGATCTCGAAGCTTCTCAGGAGTCAACATCCAAGTCAGATTTAGAAGTATGGATGAAAGGTATGAGGCATTCCAGAAAGAGTTGCGGAAGTGTGTGGTGGGAAAATGGAAGAGCACAGATCAGACTTCAGCATACAACGGGGAAGGTGACTTGGGGAGCGGCTGGAACACCCAGTGGGTCAGAGCTCTTGGTGAAAGATAAGGTTAAAATGCTGAAGTGGGCAGATGGAGGGGATGGCGCAGGGAGGGATCAGGAGAAAAGGACTGCCTGCCACGATGAGGAGATAAAACTCTACTCTAGAGGTGATAAGTGTCCATCAACAGTTTCATACAAATTCCAGTTGCAGTGTGG
>SJXQ01007297.1:114929-138638 GCA_006408695.1 Aepyceros melampus | reverse complement strand
TTCCAGTTGCAGTGTGGGGTGTGTGGGGGTGGGGAGGGGGAGGGTTAGCAGAGAAGGTCCCTGAAGTGAGTAATCCTGGTGATACACAGAAAGGAAGCTGAGAGTAGATTTTTACCATCCTTTTGGTGAGATCTTATATAAGACAAAGATAAAAACAAATATTTGAGTTGGCCAAAAGGTTTGTATTTGAGTTTTTCCATAACATTGTACAGAAAAACCCAAACCAACCTTTTGGCCAACCCAATAATACATAATCTTTTGTTTGTTTGTTTCCTGGGATTACTGGCCAGAAATTGCAATTTATTAAAACAAGCATTTGTGGGGTTTTTTGTGTGTATGTGTGTTCTTTTAGAACATACAGATACTGAGTGAGGCACTGGAGAAATAGAGGTGAATAAGACATACAGACACTGCTATCTTGTGTTTTAACTGGCTAGAGTAAAGATTATAGGTGGTAGATTTTCTAAAGACATTCTTGAAGGAAAAATTTTAGCAAATGAAGCAGGTTGAAAATATACACAAACTCAAGAGGATTTGGATAAGTGTATATTGTCACCCTGCTTATTTAACTTCTATGCAGAGTACATTATGAGAAACGCTGGGCTGGAAGAAGCACAAGCTGGAATCAAGATTGCCGGGAGAAATATCAATAACCTCAGATATGCAGATGATACCACCCTTATGGCAGAAAGTGAAGAGGAACTAAAAAGTCTCTTGATGAAAGTGAAAGAGGAGAACGAGAAAGTTGGCTTAAAGCTCAACATTCAGAAAACGAAGATCATGGCATCTGGTCCCATCATTTCATGGCAAATAGATGGGGAAACAATGGAAACTGTCAGACTTTATTTTGGGGGGCTCCAAAATCACTGCAGATGGTGACTGCAGCCATGAAATTAAAAGATGCTTACTCCTTGGAAGGAAAGTTATGACCAATTTAGATAGCATATTGAAAAGCAGAGATATTACTTTGCCAACAAAAGTCCATCTAGTCAAGGCTATGGTTTTTCCAGTGGTCATGTATGGATGTGAGAGTTGGACTGTGAAGAAACCTGAGCGCCAAAGAATTGATGCTTTTGAACTGTAGCACTGAAGAAGACTCTTGCAAGTCCCTTGGACTGCAAGGAGATCCAACCAGTCCATCCTAAAGGAGACCAGTCCTGGATGTTCATTGGAAGGACTGATGCTGAGGCTGAAACTCCAGTACTTTGGCCACCTCATGCAAAGAGTTGACTCATTGGAAAAGACCCTGATGCTGGGAGGGATTGGGGGCAGGAGAAGAAGGGGATGACAGAGGATGGATGGCTGGATGGCATCACTGACTTGATGCACATGAGTTTTGGTGAACTCTGGGAGTTGGTGATGGACAGGGAGGCCTGGCATGCTGTGATTCATGGGGTCGCAAACAGTCGGACATGACTGAGTGACTGAACTGAAATGAATTGAACTGAATGTGATGCTATTCTTGGATTTTTAAAAAGAGTTTAAAGACATTTGGTACACTTAAAAAAAAAAAAAAACGCTTTTTATAATTGGTATTGTGCAGGTCAACCATGATCTCCCAGAAGACATTGCCTATTGCCCATATCAGAGACAGGATTCTTTAAATAGACTGTTAGATATATTCTAGCACGAGATTTCATATGATTCAACCATTTTACTTTGATAAATGTGGCATATGCCATATAAGAAACAAGTTAACTGAAATTGTCCCAATTGCCATAATTAGAAGGAATTTGTTAATTTAGCCTAATGACCATTGCAAGTGTGCACATGAAAGCATTTGACTACTGTACACAGCTATTTCCAGCATCCTACAGCCTAACAGAAATATTATCCCTTAAGTGAACGAAAATATGCATAAGACCTCTTACCCTCAAGTATTGTGAAACTGATCTTGAGTAATAAGAATGGGAGTGATAGGTTTATTACGATTTACTAACAAAAATAACTTAAAAATCCACTCACAAATATCCATTTGTATGCAAAATTGTTGTTCATTATAGTAAATAATTTTTGACATTAAATTAAATTAGTAGAAGATTGAGAGGAATATGGATTCAATCAGCAATTCCTTGTCTTTTTTTTTTTTACATGCAAGCTCTAAAAGTTGATGAGGTGTTTTAATTATTTCGTTTCACATGTGGAAAGAATAAATCTAAAGGAAATAGCTCAGGATTCTTTCCAAGTTTGAATTACAAATTATTCCAGGACCCTGGAGAGAAGCAACAGCAAACAAGATTTTAGGCGGTTCTTCGTCAGGTCAGCCTTTCGATCAATATTGAAAGCTATTTGGAGGACCTAATTTTTTCCTTGTGCTGTTCCCAGAGTTAAGAGAAGTTTAATCTTTCTCCTCATAGGTCTCTGATATGGGTTGTTATTATGTGGCTGGTGTCCCAGGCCTATATCCTGTGAAATCTGCTTCATATGGCTGCTTCCACATCTGCTAAGTCCTATGGAATGAAAGCCCCATTGGCCCTTAAGTTTGAAGCCTGACCTAGAGACAGGTGATGCTGACTGTCCTTCTGTCCTGTCCATTGACCATCTGGATCTCCACCCACAGGAAGGAGTAAGCAGGCTTGCCCGCAGTGCTCAGAGCAGAGCTGGCTTAGAGGCCATTCATAGTGGGACTCCTATATCAGAGACAAGATTCCCTGATAATCCCCTTTCCCCAGTCTCCCTCTGGACCAGCTGTGTCTTAAAGAAGAGATCTACGTGATGAGAATAGACTACTTGGAACAGAAGTGCTCTAGGAAAGAGAGTCTCAATCTGATTTTATTTTCCATCTCTTTATTCTCTCTTATAAGCACCCACCCCCATCTACAATGACCGATTTGATCGTCCTGAATAAGCCTTCTTCTCTTTGATTCATATCCTTAAATGCAGACTTGAAGGGCAACCTTGACCATTTCACAGGAATGAAAAATGTGCCACTAACCATAATTGAAACCTGGTTCCAAAAATCACAACTTCTATTCTAGATGAGAAAAAAAAAAAGCACAAAAGGTAAAATAGCATTTGCCCCTAGTAAAAGACATTGGGAGACACACAGCATCTCAGAGACAGACTTGGTGAACCCTTAGGAATCTTGTGCTTGAGAGAAACAAAAGTAAACTCAATAAGGATTTAGAGTTTGACTGAAGCTTGATCTAATTTCCATCCTCTTCACCAGTCAGCAGGAGAGGTGTGTTTTCTTGGTGCTGGTTTTCTAAAAATCTTTCGCTGAGAGGATTTTTTTCCCCTCATTTGCACTGATTTCTCTTGACTCTAGACTTGCAGCTCAGGACCTGAGCAATCTCCTCAGGCATTTAAACTGCAAAGGGGAAAGTCCCAGGCAACGAGCAATTGTGTAGTCACCCTGATATGCCTGGAGCAGCCCTGCCTCCTGGAGCACCTGTAAGCTCTTCTCTCTCTTTCTCTCTGCTTGAGGGACACTTTCCTTTGGCATCAACATAGACATTTTTTTTTCCCTCTGGTGCAATGCAGCTTCCACATGAATTGATGCTGGGAGCATTCTGCTGAGAAACAGGAGTAAAAGAAAAAGCAGCAGCCAAGTGACTGCATCATTTTTTAACACACTAATTGACCTTGTCAGGACAATCACTGTAGAGTGGGAGACACCGATCCTCTGGCAGGTTAGATGGAAAACTTACTGATTCTGGGGAGAATAGACTAAGAAAAAAGTTTGCAGTGTTGAATGAGAAGCCTCAGGCTCTTTTAAAGGCACATACTTCTTATTCAGAGATCATGAAGCTGAGGGACACAGACTTGCTTTAAATGTGGAAGAGAAATTATACTCATGAGATTGTGTTTTGTCTTACAACCTCAAAGTACTCTATGGTCATAAATTTCTTCTTGGAAGACAGTAGTTTTATTCTCTACTTATCCCAGCTCAGTGATTCAGTTTAAAGTACTGTATTAGATTCTACATGCAATGCCAAGATAACTACATACAGTGCCTGCCTTCAAGTAGCTTATACCACCATAAGGGAGGTATTATAAATATAATACAAAACAGAAAATTCTATGATGTCTGAAAGTCAGTTAGAAATGTTAAGTTAAAATCTGGAAAGGGTCATACCTGAAAATAACTTTGGAATCATTCAACCAACCATTTTATTGGAAATCTTGGATACATTCACCAATATTTTTCAAGGAACAAGGAACTCTAATATTTTTTTTTTTAATCTAATGCAAACTATGAGGATTAGGTTAAGGTACAATTGCCCAGAAACTGCATCGTCAAAATAAAATAGTTACATTGGTCTTAAACTGTCAGATTACTTAGTCATCAAGTCAACACTGATTTATATGCTTAAAGTTCACCCTGGCAGTAGTCAAGCCCCAGACTGGAGAGGTCATTAGGTAATTTCATTGATGGTTTAGATTCCTTATAGAAAAGCCTCTCTTGAAATCTTTGATTTTTCTTTAACTTTTTATTTTATATCAGGATATAGCCAAGTAACAATTTGGTGATAGTTTCAGGTGGACAACAAATGATTTAGCTGTACGTATACATGTATCCATTTTCCCCCAAGCTATTCAATAGTTATCATAAATTAGTCAAGGATGTAGGTGACATACTGGTCATGGTAGACCAGCAGATAAATCTAGGAAAGATATTTATTGTGCTCAATGACAGAAAAAAGGTTCCCACACAAGCTCAACCATCTATAATAATGGGTTTGTTATAAAAGAATGAAATGTAATAGCAAAAAGAGCGTATGTTTGAGTCCAAAGATTAAGTGAATGTGTACAAATGGCAGAAATGTGGCTGGAAGGACAGCAGGTATGGACATGACCAACTTGGGAACCATCATTTCTTATAAGCTTAGTACAAAACAACCATGTTAGAAGGTAGGTCAGAAATTATACTTGGTATATTTTTTTGCCACACTTGAAGGAGATTGTTGGTGAACTATAGATCATCAAGGTTGGTGAAGGGAGTTGAAAGCAGTGATACACAAGGAATGTGTGAATGGATATGACACGTTGAGTCTAGAGAAGAGGGTCAATAGTGGGAAGTACATACATAGGGATTATTTTATAGTAAAGGAGCAACTGCCAAGTGGAAAAAACCTTCAAGGTAACTCTGGTGGGCAAAATGGGACCAGTGAAGGGAGTCAGAGAGAGAGAACTTCTAGCTCAATATAAGAAAGAATCTGCAACAAGCAGAGCCAGAGTAAAGAAGAGTTTGGTGGTCTTCAGATATAATGGTCTCTTTGCACTGAAAGCATTCACAGAGCATGTTTAAAGGGGGTGATAAGTATGAGATTGTGTATCAGGAAAATGGGACGATGACTGTTGATATCCTTGAGAAATTAGGGATTTTCTGAGTTTACATACATGGGCCTGAAGAATTATCTTCTGTCTGTATTATCTAAACATTACTTTCAATCACAGTATTGCTCTTACCAACAAAATCACTGAATATTTGTCAAGAAGTGCAGAATCTAAGACCTACCTTGTCCCCATGACTCCTACATAGCTGATCAACTAGTATTTGTTGAATGAATGAACTTGGCTTGTAATACCAAGCAACTGAGAACGGAACACTGCGCTTTATGAGTAACGCAATATTGGAGTATGTGAATTAGATGCTCCTTGCCACAGTTTGCATTTGTCTGCTTCTTAGAAAAGGAGCAAAAATGATAAAAATCTTAGTTTCTTCAGCTTATCTTTTTGACCATTTTCCCCCTTACTTGACATCATCTCCCATTCTTTTCTCTAGGGATTCTACTCAAAACCCTTATGTTCCAAACAAGCTTCCCCCAAACTGAAAAGAATTTTCTCTCCATCACTTAACCTTGCTGACGGAGAGACTAATCAGGGTGAACGACATTCAGTCACTGTCACTTAGCCAGGCCTGTCTTCCTCTACAATTGTGGCACAAAAGCTCCAGAAAGTAAGCTCAGATCTCAGCAGGCAGGAGGGGGAGGGAGGCAAAAGCTTAGGGAGAGTGTTGGGGTAAATCAGACCCTCCCCCGTGAATTTTCCACTGTGGTAGAAAACTTCTAAACAATGGAATCCATCACTACTGATATACCACAAAAAGTATATCAATCAATTCAACTACAGAAATAATAACCCCAAAGTACAATTGTTTTAGTACAGTCAAAAAATTTCAACATTAAAAAAATAATCACATGTTTCTTTTCTTCAAGATGGAAAGACTACCCAGGGGAGCCTCTCTTCTTAACAAAGACCTACTACTGTCATACATCCCAGTAAACTGTCTTACCCCTCCCCCAAATTACTTTTTTGAAGGGGGAATTGGGTATTGTCTGTGTGCGTGCGCATGAGTGTCTGTCATTTAAACCTTGGAAAATAGGGATGGGAGCAGCAGAGGAAGAGAGAGAGAGCCCTAGTCAGTCAGCAAAGCTGACCCTGAGGGTCAAGCTAATTCTATCTTTGCACAGAGCTCAGAATGCATTTCACCTGCTCTTCCTGCCTCCCTGGGCAGGATGGGTCGGTGTTTGGGTGAGTCGTAGCTGCTGGAAGCCTCTTTCCAGCTGTCGGGCTTGCACACATGTCTGTTTGATGCCCGCTGGCACAATCTAGCTCTGGCCTTTCTGCTCTCAAGCGTTTCCTCCCCTTTGGTGAGGTCTCTGCTTTCCAAGCCCTCCAGTCATTTCCCCTCTCCTTTTCTTACCATGCTGAGCACTCCCCTCTCCCAACTTGAATCAATCCTCTTCCCTTCCCTACCTTTAACCCAAGAGATTCAGATGTATGTTTTACATTTCCAGCTCATTTGTTGCTAGCTTAGCTAATTTATTGTTAACGCTCCCTCTTTCTGACATCCTAAATGCCTCCATGTGTCTCTCTGTGACTTCTACTTCTGCTCACATGGTTTCTGTATCAGAGAGGATATTGTAAGGCATGCTCTGAAATTAATTGAGGTTTCTTTCTATCAATACCAGCCCCGTCCTTAGATCGTCCAGGATTTCATAGGTCCAAGAGAGAGAAATAACGCCACAGTGCATTTTACAAACAACATTTTATAAATTCAAAACATTAACACCAGGGCACATCTGATCTTGGAACCCCCTAGCCTTTGCCACTGGGGAACAACTGCTTTAAAGCAGGAGTCATATTTTGCAGGCACATAGAGACCCAGAGGTAGCCAAGTCCGTGCCAGGTCTGGTGAGCATGAAGATTTACCTTTGGTTTCAGAATAAATCCTTCTTCATGTCTAGGGCTGCCTTACTGTAATGCTGCTTATTGCACCTGCCATTGGAGGGAGGAAGATGAGTGAAAATGAAAACATCAAGTGTAGAAGAGTGTCCGAAACAGCCCTCCCAGCTGTGAGATGGGTGGGCCATGTACTTACTCTCTTGACCTGGATACTTAAATCTAGGAACACCAACTGATACCTGGAGCTGGCATCAGGGAAAAGAACAGAAAATCATGGGAAACTCTAGACTAGAAAAATGAAGCAGGAGGATGCTGATGGAGGCATTTCCTAGGCAGGTGGTCTCTATTCTGTGCTATGGGTTCTCTTTGATCGTGATATTTTGGTGACTGACTTTTAGGAGCCAAGGCCACCTGTGAAATTGCTGACAGAGAATGAATAGCTGAAGAAGCAGAGAGGAAAATTTGTTTCAGTGGAAATGGAGTCATATCCAATAATTCCTGCCTGGGGTTCCATATGGCCTTGGCAGAGGCACTGCTAATCCCACAGCAAAAATCATGTTTCTACTAAGGGCTGAGAGAGCTGCCATTCATAGACTATACAGGGCCTTAGAACTATGCTCTCCAAAGAGGGACTGACTTCCTTAGAGCTTGGAGAACTCCTTTTTATCGACTCCAACCATAAACCTCTTTTGATATCCAATCAGAGTTTTCTCTAAACTTAAACTGCCATGAGGCCTCACACCACAATATATTTTGAGAAGGCTTCTGGGTTTGGGTGTCTGTCTGAGCCTTTTGTTCTCACATGAAGCCTGCAAAGGAAGCTCTGATTTCAAGTTCTTACCTCAAGGAGACTTGGGAGGCCTGGTAAAGCATTCTAGCTACAGACTCTCTGCTGGAGAAGGAATAGACTGGGTAGGATGGAAGGATGGATGGGCAAGATTCACGGTCCACTTTCCTCACTGCTTTCCCAGGTGGTGAGAATCCTCTTTATTTTTGCTATAGCTGTGGAAAACTGGTCACCAACATTTATTCTCTCAGCCTATTTCCTTTCATTTTTCCTTCCAGCTAAAATTCCTTTGGAATCATGTCTGAGTTCATGAGCCATTATTATCAAAGATGTCAAGAGGAAAGCTGCTGGACTTGTGTGTTACCCAGAGGTGTGCCTCTAAGGCAGAGTTTAGCATCCATAAAGACATGGGAAACCCACCCTCTTCGACCTCCAGCTGTGAAGAAATGAGTCTTGTAGTGACTTTCTCCCACATGTTATGCATGTGAAGAAATAGGGGTTCCACACTGGAGAGTAAGAGTGGTAGTCATGAACATTTGTGTAGTAACAATTGTATTTTGAAGCACTGATAATTGTAATGCTTTGTAATATTCTTCTGTGCCTTATTTCTTACAACTATCCTGCCATTTTTCCATCAGTCATTCATGTCTGACTCTTTGCGACCCCGTGGACTGCAACACACCAGGCTTCCCTGTCCTTCACCATCTCCCGGAGCTTGCCCAAACTCACGTCCATTGAGTCAGTGATGCCATCCAACCATCTCATCCTCTGTCATCCCCTTCTCCTGCCTTCAATCTTTTCCAGCTTTAGGGTCCTTTCCAATGAGTCGGCTCTTCGTATCTCCTGCCTCTATATTTAAAAATTTGGGATGGTGAGACCTCCTTCCCAGAAAGGTTGGTGGATTAAATCCCAAACCTGAATCACTCACTGGGATTTTCTGTCAGTCCTCCTGGAAACTGGCCAGAGTGCTTCCTTCTAAGGCAAATGCAGGCCCTCTGGAAACGGTCCACAAATGACTGTCACATTAGCTGCAATTTCCCGGTAGCCATAAAGAGGATCAGTGTCCCAGTATCAGAAACAATGGCATTAGAGCCAAACCATGCATTTTTCTGTTCCTCCCTCCTGGGTACCCTCACTCCACCTGAGCCTTTGAATTATAAAGCTTAGGATCCATCATCTATAATGAGACTGGTTAGCTATTTGGAAGAAATATGTGAGGCCAATTTACCCGATAATAAGGATACTATTACAAATGATAATAATAATAACAGCAACCATGTTAATTGAGCTCTTACTCTGTACCAGGCAGCATTCAAACCACTTCCATGCATTAACTCATGCAATCCTCTTAATGGTTTACAGGTATAAAGACACCCCTCTCTGGCTGAGATTTTTGGCATATGCCTTTGTAGGTTTGGGCAGAAATAGACCATGGTAACTAATGTTGAATTTTTCTGAGAGGAAGGTTTCTTATGGAACACATTATATTTTATCAACTTTATTTCTCCATCTTAAAAAAAAAAAAAAAAAACAACTTGAAAGTGAAGTCGCTCAGCGTGTCCGACTCTTTGCAATCCTGTGGACTGTAGTCTACCAGGCTTCTCTGTCCATGGGATTTTCCAGGCAAGAGTGCTGGAGTGGGTTGCCATTTCTGTCTCCAGGAGATCTTCCTGACCCAGGGATCGAACACAGGTCTCCTGCATTGCAGGCAGACGCTTTACCTCTGAGCCAAAAAAAAAGCTTGAAGAACAACCCTATTATGGTGAAAGAAAAGGTCGATTAGTCAGTCCTTTAGTACCCAGACACAGTGCTAAATACTTCCATACATATCTCATTAAATTCTCTCAAAAATTCCACAAAACAGATATCCTCCCATTCATTTTATAGCTAAGTGAGTGGAGGTTCAGGGAGATTAATTATCTTGGCAAAGATGGCTCAATGGTAAGATCCTGAGTCAGGAGTCAGGTCCAGCTCTGTTTAAATCTAAGTTTCATGCTTTTCTCCATGATACCATTTTTGCTTTCTTCTCTTGAGTGGAGTCAAATCCTGCCAATTTCTCCTTTGCCCTGACATACTTTTCCTCTTTCATCTCCTTTCCTCTTCCTTGGGGCTTCCCTCATAGCTCAGCTGGTGAAGAATATTCCTGCAACGCAGGAGACCTGGGTTTGATTCCTGGGTCTCGAAGATCCCCTGGAGAAGGAAATGGCAATCCACTCCAGTATTCTTGCCTGGAAAATCCCATGGACTGAGGAGCCTGACAGGCTACATGGGGTCGCAAGAGTTGGACCTGACTTAGCAACTAAATCACTAAACCACCATCATCTCTTCCTTGATCCCACACCCAGAGTGATTAACAGAAATGATAATGATAAACAGAAGATTAAGTCAACAATAACATGCTGCAGGGGTTCATGGTGTCGCAAAGAGTCAGACGCTACTGAGCGACTGAACTGAACTGAACTGAACATGCTGCAGTCCATGAGGTTGCAAAGAGCTGGACACGACTGGGTGACTGAACAACAACATGATACCATTTCAATGCCTTTCCGTTTCTGGCCCTTTAGAGTATAGTAGCCAGCCATGCTTTCAGCAGGTAACAGAGATACTGAAGGTAAGGACAAGAAACAAAAGCCAAGGGGCTTATGTTTCTGGAAACCAATCATGGTCCAGGATTGTAGCTTAATTTCTGACTTTGGGATCCATCTATATTCTTTTCATTCTCAATTCTTTTTACTCATATATCTCTCATGTTAGTTGTTTCTTTCCAGGGTGCGTACTCTGTGAGAAGCTGGGAATAGTACAAAAAGTATGGAAACATAGCAATGGCTCTCAGAGCTTGATACAGATTGTTAGGGAGATGAGATGCACACAAGAACTCTCATGGACCACATATATCTTGAGAACAGGAGCATGTCATCCTCATCTTCACATCCTGATGGTGATGGATAGGGAGGCCTGGCATGCTGCAGTTCATGGGGTCGCAAAGGGTTGAACACAACTGAGCAACTGAACTGAACTGAACTGACGCTTGGACAGACTACCCCCGCTACCCAAAATTCAGAAAGACTTTTGTGTTGACAATTATTCTCCCCTCGGCTCTTCCAGCCATTTAGCTCACTTTGATCTCCTTTGGACTTCTAGGTCCACTCTCAGAGTAGTCCAGTTTGGCCTAAGACTCAATCTAATCTGAGAATTATCTGAATCAGCTCTAGCTGGTCCTTGCCCCCACATTTTCCAGTTTTCTTTGGGCTAATGATGACTGAAAGAGAAAACAGATGTGACTTTGATAAACTTGATTCAAGCACTTACCATTGTGTTTTGCAATTATTGTTTTCACACCCATCTCTGAGATTTCATGCACACACAGAGGTTATACACACGGACTGGACTATTCATTCCTGTGAGTAGGGACCTTGACCTTCAGGCATGTGTCTTCAGCACCAAGCACAATGTAAAAACATATAGATGCTAGACAAAATGTATTTTGATAACTGATGTCTATACTGCAGAATGCTCATTTTTAATCTCTTTTTTCTCCTGTGCTCTGTCTTCCTACAGAGAAGGCAATGGCAATCCACTCCAGTACTCTTGCCTGGAAATCCCATGGACAGAGGAGCCTGGTAGGCTGCAATCCATGAGGTCGCTAAGAGTTGGACATGACTGAGCGACTTCACTTTCCCTTTTCACTTTCATGCATTGGAGAAGGAAATGGCACCCCACTCCAGTGTTCTTGCCTGGAGAATCCCAGAGACAGGGGAGCTTGGCGGGCTGCCGTCTATGGGGTCGCACAGAGTCGGACACGACTGAAACGACTTAGCAGCAGCAGCAGCTGTCTTCCTAAGTAAAAGTGCATTCTCTCCATGCTTACTGTTGTTGGTCTAGGTTGGGATGTGTATTCTGTTTTAGAAAGGCTGGGATCATGGCCATTTGGAAAAGTCACAAGAAGCATTTGCCTCACTGTGGGGATTTCCCATCTTTTCCAATCACATTTGTACATAGTTGACCCACCCTTGTGTATGAAATGTTCATTTGTGTTTTGCACTCCTGTATGTTTACTATATCACCATCAAAATGGCTCCTTTTATTTCCAGCCACTTCCCTTATTTGCCAAGTTAATGTATAATTTTGATCCTCAATATCATCATTTCTTCGCATTTGTAAGCCCTTGCAAGTTTAAGGAGCATTTATGGAGAGGGTG
Organism: Aepyceros melampus; assembly: GCA_006408695.1. Taxonomy (NCBI): domain Eukaryota; kingdom Metazoa; phylum Chordata; class Mammalia; order Artiodactyla; family Bovidae; genus Aepyceros; species Aepyceros melampus. Next base: position 126,522 of record SJXQ01007297.1, on the reverse strand, counting down.
TGAGCCCTTTATTCTCTGTCCTTCCTGTGCTTGGTAACATAAGAGGTGGCTCATCACATGTACCCTTCACCTGGTCAGTGTTATGTATCAGCAGTGACTAGTACATTAGACATCTACTTGGCAAATAAGGGAAGTGGCTGGAAATAACAAGAAGCCATTTTGATGGTGATATCATAAACATACGGGAGTACATGGTGATACAGTAAATATCCAGGAGTACATGGTGTGATGTATGAGGTGGGATGATAGTCATTATGTTACCTGCTGTGGAACTAGAACAGCCAGGTAACATGGCTTATGAAACTGTATGAGGAACCCATGCAGGCTTTCCAAGTGATACTGCTTGTAGCAGAAGATGCTTGGTGAGCCCTCCCTCTGAACTGCCTATGTCCTGACAGTTCCTCCTTCTGACCCAGCAGAATTCCTAACTCCAACACCCCTCCTGTGAGTGACTGAGAAGAATTAAGAAGCTGTGCTCCCTGATCAGACTCTGTCTTAGTGTCTTTCAACCTGTATCTGTTTGGCTATTAAATGCATGCTTCGTTAGCTGGAGATGCATCCTTTGAGATATGGTCAAGAACTGTAATGTTTATAGGAAGAAGTGTGTGCTCAAATGCTTTTTTTTCTACAAATCTCCAAATCTATCTTTTGTAGACAGTTTCTGACTATGGACCCAGCAAGGCTAATATAATCATCATTGCCACCTCAACATCTAAATGTTACCTTATGGGTTTCAGAATAATTCTATGCACTGTGGTAGACTGTTAAAAATTCTTCCTTCCCATCCTTCCCATCCTTCCCATCCAGGTTATGGCTTTTCTATGACCTGAGACTACTTCATTATTCCATCAACACTGGGCCTGACTATGTGACTTGCTTTGATCAGTGGAATGTGAACTAAAGTGAGTGTCATTGCCAAGTTTAGCTTTAAGAGCCAAAGTGAGGTTCCACTGGCTCTCTTGCAGCACAGCCAATGGCCATGACTACGACACCTGCAGCTTGGGTCAGAGAAAGAAAGGCACTGAATGAGACTGAACCCCAAACCTAGCCCAGATCAGCTGAGCCACAGCCAACCTAAAAATCCCCAAGGGAGACATAGTATTGTTATAAACCACTAAAATTGTGGGTTTGTTATGTAGCATTATTATTGCAAAACCCAAACATCCATTTCTATATGTCTGTATTATCTTATTTTTCTCAAACTAGCTCTAAAAGTGAGTAGGAAAGAAATCATTATTCCTACTTTACATAGGATGCAACTGAAGCTTTAAAAGATTTTGAGACTCTTCAAATATTATGAAACTAATCATTTTGAGAGGCTATGGTTAAACCCAGACGACCTGATGCCATGAGAAGTTTCTTTTTCCATCTCATATGCTGCCTCAATAATGCCTCTCTCTATGGAAAACCTCTAACCCATCAATAATCGTTTTCTCTTTCAGTCTCCAGCTAACTAAGCACATACCTAATAGCCATGCAGTTATGAGGTAGGAAGATTCTCTGATAGAAAAATGAAATTTCAATTTGGTTAAATTTTATAGGAAACACATTGTAGAAGTGTTATAAATTATTGAATATTTCCCATCTCAATTGATTCTCACAGTGCACTGCATTTTTCTTCATTTTCTTTTGTAGTTGTTATTAGAAATGGAAAGATTAGCTTTTCAAATGCTGCCTGGGAAACTCTATTCCTAGTCGTTTCCCTCAATCTATTTGCTGGACAATTGCATCTCCCTGCTGGGCACTGGGCAGCATTACAAGAGCTTCCTGAGCTGTAGCAGCTGCAGTCACTCTTAGCAAAGATCAGACTGGGTACCAACTGGCCTGAGTCCAAATGTCCCACTGACCATGTTAAATAGCTACCTAGGCAGGGAGGGTATAAACACAATGCCATTTCCTCAAGATGTGTCTTATTATTACAGTTATTGACATGTATTAAGCACTTAGCATGCCCAAGTGCTTAATGCATGTTAATAACAGACTACCCCCCACACATGTGATTCAATTTGGCTTCTACGCCCTTTCTCCTCCTCTGCTGTTTTATCCACATGAGTTCTCTGGGTCTGCTGAACCTGACTTCAGCTTTTATCTGGGAGATGGAGGATGATGACCCAAAGAACTCTACTTTGGAATGGAGTTGAAGGATGAGACACCCAACCCTTTGCACCTGTCAGTGACAGTGAACTGGAGAAAATGGGGTCACCAGCACTTTGTGAAACTGAGAATCAGAAATCTGAATGAGTTGAAGGGATTGGAACCAAATGAAATGAAAGACAGGAAGGGCAGTGTCTCAAAATCTGAGCAGCAGGTGAGTAAGGCAGACAAAAGGTATCAATACATGCTAGGCCAATATGGATGAAAAAGGCTCACAGGACTTTGAGGGGAACCAGGCAGTAACACTGACTGAAGCAGAGAAAGGAGAGACTCTGAGATTTCCATTCCCTATTGAGGACCTCTGATCAGCATATGTGTCCACGACAAAAGAATTATTTTAAAAATAGCAATTATTTATTGAGTTCTTTGTACCAAGCTCAGTGCAGAGCAATATTTGTATAAAATAGTGACTAAAACATTTGCATATTTGCTTGACTGGATGTTACACTGTGGAAAAGGTTCTCACTAAAGCACTAAAATAACCAACTATTAAATATACCTTTAAAGAAATGTTAACATCAACTATCTGGTTCACCAAGAGACATAAAACCCAAATCTATGAAGTGCTGGGTTCAGAGTAAGAAAAAAAATGAGCTTCAAGAACAGGAGAGATTTAAGTTCTTTATAACAATGGCTGATTAACACTGGAAAGAGTTGCAGAGGAAAAGTCAATGTCAATGTTGATTCAGTTTTGGATTCTATAGGTCTGGGGCTGGGCCTAAGAATTCGCATTTCTAACAAGTTCCCAGGTGATGCTAATGGACTTGAGGTCACGTTTGAAGAGCCACTGGTTTGAATTTGTTTGCTTGATTTCCCTATTGAGGGCTTCCCAAGTGGCACAATGATAAAAAGAATCCACCTGCCAATGCAGGAGGCTCAAGAGACACGGGTTCGATCTCTGGGTCAGAAAGATCCCCTTGGTATAGGAAATGGCAACCGGCTCCAGTATTCTTGCCTATAAAATTCCATGGAAAGAGGAGCCTGGCAGGCTACAATCTATGGGGTTGCTAGGAGGTGGATACCAAAAAAAATGATTGAGCACACACAGAAACACACACATACCCAAGAATCACCTACAAATGTGGAGTTGGGGCTCTCTCCCTTTATCTCTGTAGGCAAAGTGGATTCCCTCTTGGGTTACAGCTTTCATCTCCTCCTTTGGAATTGAAGCCAGGTCCAACAGCCCCAGAGAAGCAATGTGTTTAGAATGACAGAGAGGAAGAAGCTGATGAAACATCCAATTTCCTAGGCTCTTCCTCTGGATATTTGTATGCAGTAGAACTAGAGTGGAGTCCAGAAACCAGCATTAGTCTCAAGTACTTCCAGAGATGCTTAGATCAGGTACATCTGAGACACAGTAGTAGATAAACTCTAGTTTCCTTCCCATGATCTTACGAAGCATGGCTGCCAGTTATGCAGTATGATGGAGAGAAGTACTGGTTTCTGCATATTTTGCAACTTACGGTCGTACGACGATAAATGGGCTTGGAGTCAGAAAACTAGATTATATTTGACATTCTTAGCTCTGTGACTGTGGGAAAATCACTCCAAACATGAGGGACAGCTATAAAACACAGTGCTATCTGTAAAAGAAGGCTAATAATACCCATCTCTACCTGTAGCTCCTCCCATGGCTCGGTGGTTACCAAAGTGCGCTAAGATGGATATGGTCCCTACCCTCATAGAGCGATAATCTAGGCAAGCAGAATGTGAAAGAAGTGATCTCAAAGAAATGTGGTGAGGTGCCCTGCCTTGTTCATGGCAGTCTGTGAGGTTTGAGGAGATAGCAAACGTAAAGCACAGCCAGCATAGAGGAATTTACTTGTTCACCATCATCCTTGTTATTAGCAGGGAAGACAATTCCATTAATGATCAAGGAGGGAAAAAAGAAAGAAGGACCAAGAAATGGACAGCCTAACTTGAAAGTGTTGACAAAAAAATGAATATATAAGAGGTGAGGAGACAGAGAGTCTAGTATGATAAAAGCTGGGAGAGGAAAGAGTTTCTAAAAATTTCAGGAGAGGTTAGTCATATGTTCTAGATGCTGCAGAGAGACCAAGGAGAGTGTGGATTGAGAAAAGGCATTTAGGAGGCTGAGTTGGGCCATTGGTCTCTTGGCGGCTGCAGGCAGATGGTAAAACAAAACAGATGATTTTCTATCAGTTTTATTGAGCAGGACACTGAACAATAGAGAGATCCCTCCAGGTAAGTCATTGGCGGAAATCAGATCAAAACACTCCGCCTTCCCAAAGGTCAAGTTCTTTCATCATAAATTAGAGTCCCAGTTACTTGTCTGCCCTCTCCAAGGACTGATGCTAGCCTGAGATGTCCTGGGAGACTGTGGAGGCAAAATGACTTTTTTGCAGGTGGCTTCTTATAGGTTCAGATGGCTTTGCTGGGTGCAGAGTCCAGGTGGCCTGATTCTTCATTATGCATCTGTAAGGTACTTTGAGGTTTAGGAGGCTGGCACACTATAATTTGTTTTATCATTAATAACAAAACATGCTCTGCAAGAAACCGGTATTGTAGAAATGAGAGGTCCAGGGAAAAAGCTATCAACCACAGGGTGAATTTCCTAGAAGGTAGTGAAGAGATGAATTCAGGGAGGCAGTTACCTGAAATGCTGTTTCCTATGCTATAGTCTTCATTTTGTCCCAAATAAAACTCATGTTATGCATTTTATTTTCAAGTCAACAACTTAAATGTCTCTCCTCAAAAAACTCACCTAGCTTCCCATTCCCAGGGACATCCACATTCTTGAGGGTTTTCCTAAGACATATACAGCAGAGAACCTGGACATGGTAGGCACTCAGGTATTTGTTGCTGGAGTGCTAATAATAAGACCACAAAGCGTGTTTTAGTTTGGAAACTGTTTTCCTTAAAAGCACTTGAAATATATATTTTTTAATATTTAAATTAAAAAAAATTAGAAATAGGGTTTCAAATGGAGTCCAGTGCCTGGAATTTGGTGTCTCTGCCCTAATACTAAATTTGCTGGCTTTTAATTATTTCAGAAACAATTTCACAGAAAATTGCAAATGTATTAAAAATAAATAGAATCCAATGTTGAACCTCTCTATACCCATTACCCTACTTAAGCAATCAGCATTCTGCTATTTTTGTACCATCTATATAATCTACCTACTCCCTATCTCTCACTTGATTATTATTGTCATTTTGCTGAGATTTATGTATGTTGAAATGCACAAATCTTAGCTGTACATTTTTAGTGACTGGATATATTCATGCAACCCTTACCCCTATTATAAGTCTAATATTTTGATCTCTCCTGAAAATTGCCTTGTGACACTGACAGCTTCAATGATTTTTGTGTGTTTTAAAACATTATATAAATGGAATAATACAATATGCATTTTGTTATCTTTTTTTCACTTTGCATGTTTATGGGATATATCTGTATTCTTGTGTGCATATGTAGTTCACTACTTTTTTTCCACTGAGTATTATTTCATTGTATAAATATATCATAGTTGGTTTATCGATTTTTCTGTTGATGGACCCTTGGACTATTTCCAGCTATCAGCTATTGTGGAAAAAAAAAAAAGCTGCAATAACCATTCTTATACATGTCTTTTGGGGGACATTTGATTTACTTTCAGTTGTGCAAATAAGAGAGAATGAAATTGGAGAATTAAAGAATAGGTACACATTTAGCTTCATAAAAAACTACCAGACAGTTTTCCAAAGTGGTTATACAATTCTACATTCACACCAGGAGGAGTTAAACGTCTACCATGCGTTGTTGTTTCAAAAAACATATATTTAGGGTATGGGAAGGAAAATCTGTCTCTAGGCTAGCTCTTCTAATACTGCTGGGCTGTTCACAACCTGAGGCATATTTACTGAAAAAGTCTGACGCCGACAAAATGTAGATGAGCTGCGGGAACAGACACGAGGCCACAGTGGCAGATCAAAGTGAGGCTGGAAGGGAACAGGCTCTGCTGAAAAAGACTAGGCATTAACATAATGAATTTTGTGAGTAAGCAACTCCCTTTAAAAATCGTTCCTTTTGATCTGTTAAGAAGATGTTTACTGTAATCAGGCAAAGGTTTACTTGGCCAAGTGAAGAACAGAGAAAGGGGAAGCCAGAGAGACAGTTTTCGATCTGGTTTTAAAACAGTTTTCTTTGCTCTCTGCTGTCTAAACCCTCCTGCCAGATTCTTCCCTTCTTATTCCCTCAACCTGCTTAGAAAAGGTGAGTTAATTTTAACTGAAGTATTTGGGGCTGTCATGGGGGGAAGGGAGAGGAGCAGAGATAGAAAAAGGACAAAATCAAAGACATCTTACTTTAAAAAGCTAATGATTGTTTCAAAACAAATGAAACTACACAAGACATAATCACTGATACAGTGTGAAAAAGATGAAACATGTTAGTTCAGTCAGTTCAGTTGCTCAGTCATGTCTGACTCTGCGACCCCATAGACTGCAGCATGTCAGGCTTCCCTGTCCATCACCAGCTCCCGGAGCTTGCTCAAACTCGTGCCCATCGAGTCGGTGATGCATGTTAAGAGAAAGGCAAATCTCTGGCCTCGTAACTGATGAGGCTTCCTTGTTCTTTTTCTCTTAGGGGAGGAGGCTGGGATTCCTGGACATCGCTAGGAATGTGTCGGTGGAAGAAATGCTTTTCGCCTCCCCTCTCCTCCATCTCAGACTGCTCTCACTATATTGTTTCAGGGAGAGGCAGAGGCCCCTGGAAAGCTAATTGTTCTTCCTACTGGGGAGTGAGGGCGAGTTTTCCTGCTCTCTCACATCTGAGTGTGTGGACAAGTCCTTTGTACTGTGAAGGAATGTGAATAAGGTTCATCTCCCAGACCGCTGGATCAAGTCTCTCAAGAGAGAGAGATCCTCCCACTCTCCCCCACTATCTCCAGTGACCTTAGAGGAAGGAGCTTTGGCAATAGCTGATTGGGTCCTCAAACTATGCATCACACAATGTGACAATAGTCATCTATGTCCCCTTATCTACTTCCATCCACAGGATCACTCTGCACAAAGCTGGAAGGGTGGGTCTTGCCAATTGCATCCCATTGCTGGGAGGACCATGACTGGGGATGAGAGACAGGAAGGAACCATGAGCTCAGAACCATCTGCTAACCATATGCTTATGTCCTGTGCACAGAAGACGCCCCATCCCTTATTTTCCCAGAAAACTCTCTTAGGGAAAGCCCTAAGAATATTAAAAAGTTGCTTTGATAAGACAAAAATCCTTTTCTATCCTCATAGGATTTTGGTAAATAGTACAGGAGTCTGTATGGGTCCAACAAGAAGAAGAACAGCAACAAACCACCAGAGAGCCCGCCTAGGTTGTGGTGCAGCCACAACCCCAAGGAAGGCCACAGCTGGGGCCAGACAGGTCTTGGGGTAACCCACCCCCATATGTGACCTACTCCCAACACTTTGTCACCACAAATTGGCACTTGCCAACTGCTCCTTGTGACTAGCAGAAACCCTCTGCAAAACCTATGTGTTTGATGGCATCTATTCCCCCTTCACCAAATCACATATATACTAACCTTCCCCCCACCTCTTTGGAGCACTTTCTCAGAGCTATCTGAAATGCTATTTCCTATGCTATAGTCTTCATTTTGTCTCAGGTAAAACTCTCACACTGTGCATTTTTTATAAGTCAACAACTTTAATGTCTCTCCAAGAAAACTCACCCAGCTACCCATTCCCAGGCACACCCTCATTCTTGAAGGTTTTCCTAAGAGATATGCAGGAGAGAACCTGGGCATGGTAGGCACTCAGATATTTAATGTTGGAATGCTAACCCTAAGACCACAAAGCATGTTTCAGCTTGGAGACTGTTTTTTTTTTTTTTCCTTCACAGTCCAACTCTCACATCCATAAAAAATCCAAGGGACTCTCAAGAGTCTTCTCCAACACTACAGTTCAAAAGCATCAATTCTTCAGCATGCAGCTTTCTTTATAGTCCAACTCTCACATCCATATATGATTACTGGAAAAAACATAGCTTTGACTAGATGGACCTTTGTGGGCAAAGTAGTGTTTGTGCTTTTTAAAATGCTATCTAGGCTGGTCATAACTTTTCTTCCAAGGAGTAAGCATCTTCTAATTTCACGGCTGAGGTCACCATCAGTAGTGATTTGTTGCTGCTGTTAAGCTGCTTCAGTCGTGTCCAACTCTGTGTGACCCCATAGACGGCAGCACACCAGATGCCGGGTCCCTGAGATTCTCCAGGCAAGAACACTGGAGTGGGTTACCATTTCCTTCTTCAATGCATGAAAGTGAAAAGTGAAAGTCAAGTCGCTCAGTCATGTCCAACTCTTCGCGACGCCATGGAAAGGAGCCTACCAGGCTCCTCCATCCATGGGATTTTCCAGGCAAGAGAACTGGAGTGGGGTGCCATTGCCTTCTCCACAGTAGTGATTTAGGAGCCCCCCAAAATAAAGTCTCTCACTATTCCACTGTGTCCCCATCTATTTGCCATGAAGTGATGGGACCAGATGCCATGATCTTAGTTTTCTGAATGTTAAGCTTTAAGCCAACTTTTTCACTCTCCTCTTTCACTTTCATAAAGAGGCTCTTTAGCACCTCTTTGCTTTCTGCCAAAAGGGTGGTGTCATCTGCATAGCTAAGGTTATTTATATTTCTCCTGGCAGTCTTGATTCCAGCTTATGCTTCATCCAGCCCAGCATTTCTCATGACGTACCCTGCATATAAGTTAAATAAGCATGTGACAATATACAGCCTTGACATACTCCTTTCCCTATTTGGAACTAGTCTGTTGTTCCATGTCCAGTTCTAACTGCTGCTTCCTGACCTGCATACAGGTTTCTCAAGAGGCAGGTCAGGTGGTCTGGTATTCCCACCTCTTTCAGAATTTTCCACAGTTTGTTGTGATCCACATAGTCAAAAGATGCTTTTGAACTGTGGTGTTGGAGAAGACTCCTGAGAGTCCCTTGGATGGCAAGGAGATCCAACCAGTCCATTCTGAAGGAGATCAGCCCTGGGATTTCTTTGGAAGGGATGATGCTAAAGCTGAAACTTCAGTACTTTGGCCACCTCATGCGAAGAGTTGACTCATTGGAAAAGACTTTGATGCTGGGAGGGATTGAGGGCAGGAGGAGAAGGGGACGACAGAGGATGAGATGGCTGGATGGCATCACTGACCTGACGGACGTGAATCTGAGTGAACTCTGGGAGTTGGTGTTGGACAGGGAGGCCTGGAGTGCTGCGATTCATGGGGTCGCAAAGAGTCGGACACAACTGCGCAACTGAACTGAACTGAACTGAACATAGTCAAAGGCTTTGATATAGTCAGTAAAGCAGAAATAGATGTTTTCCTGAAACTCTCTTGCTTTTTCCATGACCCAGCAGATGTTGGCAATTTGATCTCTGGTTCTTGGTCGCAAAGAGTCGGACACAACTGCGCAACTGAACTGAACTGAACTGAACATAGTCAAAGGCTTTGATATAGTCAGTAAAGCAGAAATAGATGTTTTCCTGAAACTCTCTTGCTTTTTCCATGACCCAGCAGATGTTGGCAATTTGATCTCTGGTTCTTCTGCCTTTTCTAAATCCAGCTTGAACATCTGAAAGTTCACAGTTCACGTACTGTTGAAGCCTGGCTTGGAGAATTTTGAGCATCACTTTACTAGCGTGTGAGATGAGTGCATTTGTGCAGGAGTTTGAGCATTCTTTGGCATTGCCTTTCTTTGGGATTGGAATGAAACTGACCTTTTCCAGTCCTGTGGCCACTGCTGAGTTTTCCAGATTTGCTGCACTCAATATGCAAGTTCACTTTCATAGCATCATCTTTCAGGATTTGAAATAGCTCAACTGGAATTCCATCACCTCCACTAGCTTTGTTCGTAGTGATGCTTGCTAAGGCCCACTTGACTTTGCATTCCAGGATGTCTAGCTCTAGGTGAGTGATCACACCATCGTGATTATCTGAGTTGTGAAGATCTTTTTTGTATAGTTCTTCTGTGTATTCTTGCCACCTCTTCTTAATATCTTCTGCTTCTGTTAGGTCCCTACCACTTCAGTCCTTTATTGAGCCCATCATTGCATGAAATGTTCCCTTTAGTATCTATAATTTTCTTGAAGAGATCGCCAGTCTTTCCCATTCTATTGTTTTCCTCTAGTTCTTTGCACTGATTACTGAAGAAGGCTTTCTTATCTCTCCTTGCTATTCTTTGGAACTCTGCATTCAAATGGGTGTATCTTTCCTTTTCTCCTTTGCTTTTCCCTTCTCTTCTTTTACAGCTATTTGTAAGGCCTCCCCAGATAGCCATTTTGCCTTTTTGTGTTTCTTTTTCTTGGGGATGGCTTTGATTCCTGTCTCCTGTACAATGCCACAAATCTCTGTCCATAGTTCTTCAGACACTCTGTCTGTCAGATCTAATCCCTCGAATCTATTTCTCATTTCCATTGTATAACCATAAGGGACTTGATTTAGGTCATACCTGAATGGTCTAGTGGTTTTCCCTACTTTCTTCAATTTAAGTCTGATATGGCAATAAGGAGTTCATGATCTGAGCCACAGTCAGCTCCCAGTCTTGTTTTTGCTGATGTATAGAGCTTCTCCATCTTAGGCTACAAATAATATAATCAATCTGATTTTGGTATTGAACATCTGTCCCTTATGGTTATACAATGAAATAGATTCAAGGGATTAGATCTGACAGACAGAGTGTCTGAAGAACTATGGACAGAGATTTGTGGCATTGTACAGGAGACAGGAATCAAAGCCATCCCCAAGAAAAAGAAACACAAAAAGGCAAAATGGCTATCTGGGGAGGCCTTACAAATAGCTGTAAAAGAAGAGAAGGGAAAAGCAAAGGAGAAAAGGAAAGATACACCCATTTGAATGCAGAGTTCCAAAGAATAGCAAGGAGAGATAAGAAAGCCTTCTTCAGTAATCAGTGCAAAGAACTAGAGGAAAACAATAGAATGGGAAAGACTGGCGATCTCTTCAAGAAAATTATAGATACTAAAGGGAACATTTCATGCAATGATGGGCTCAATAAAGGACTGAAGTGGTAGGGACCTAACAGAAGCAGAAGATATTAAGAAGAGGTGGCAAGAATACACAGAAGAACTATACAAAAAAGATCTTCACAACTCAGATAATCACGATGGTGTGATCACTCACCTAGAGCTAGACATCCTGGAATGCAAAGTCAAGTGGGCCTTAGCAAGCATCACTACGAACAAAGCTAGTGGAGGTGATGGAATTCCAGTTGAGCTATTTCAAATCCTGAAAGATGATGCTATGAAAGTGAACTTGCATATTGAGTGCAGCAAATCTGGAAAACTCAGCAGTGGCCACAGGACTGGAAAAGGTCAGTTTTCATTCCAATCCCAAAGAAAGGCAATGCCAAAGAATGCTCAAACTCCTGCACAAATGCACTCATCTCACACGCTAGTAAAGTGATGCTCAAAATTCTCC
>SJXQ01007297.1:13617-114492 GCA_006408695.1 Aepyceros melampus | reverse complement strand
TATGCAGAGTACATCATGAGAAATGCTGGGCTGGATGAAGCACAAGCTGGAATCAAGATTGCTTGGAGAAGTATCAATAACCTCAGCTATGCAGATGACACCACCCTTATAGCAAAAAGCAAAGAGGTGCTAAAGAGCCTCTTTATGAAAGTGAGAGAGGAGAGTGAAAAAGTTGGCTTAAGGCTCAACATTCAGAAAACTAAGACCATGGCATCTGGTCCCATCACTTCATGGCAAATAGATGGGGACACAGTGGAAATAGTGAGAGATTTTATTTCTTTGGGCTCCAAAATCACTGCAGATGGTGATTGCAGCCATGAAATTAAAAGACACTTACTCCTTGGAAGGAAAGTTATGACCAACATAGATAGCATATTGAAAAGCAGAGATAATACTTTTCCATCATGGTCTGTCTAGTCACGGCTATGGTTTTTCCAGTGGTCATGTATGGATGTGAGAGCTGGACTGTGAAGAAAGCTGAGCGCTGAAGAATTGAAGCTTTTGAACTGTGGTGTTGGAGAAGACTCTTCAGAGTCCCTTGGACTGCAAGGAGATCCAACCAGTCCATCCTAAAGGAGATCAGTCCTGGGTGTTCATTGGCAGGACTGATGCTAAAGCTGAAACTCCAGTCCTTTGGCCACCACGTGCGAAGAGTTGACTCACTGGAAAAGACTCTGATGCTGGGAGGGATTGGGGGCAGGAGGAGAAGGGGATGACAGAGGATGAGATGGCTGGATGGCATCACTGACTCGATGGACATGTGTTTGAGTAAACTCTGGGAGTTGGTGATGGACAGGGAGGCCTAGCATGCTATAATTCATTGGGTCACAAAGGGTCCAACATGACTGAGTGAATGAACTGAACTGTACTGTACTGAACTGAAATCACTGCAGATGGTGACTGCAACCACGAAATTAGAAGATGCTTACTCCTTGGAAGAAAAGTTATGAACAACCTAGACAGCATATTGAAAAGCAGAGACATACTGTGCCAACAAAGGTCTTTTTAATCAAAGCTATGTTTTTTCCAGAGTCATGTATGGATGTGAGAGTTGGAGTATAAAGAAAGCTGAGTGCTGAAGAACTGATGCTTTTGAACTGTGGTGTTGGAGAAGAGCCTTGAGAGTCCCTTGGACTGCAAGGAATTCCAACCAGTACATCCCAAAGGCGATCAGTCCTGAGTGTTAATCAGAAAGACTAATATTGAAGCTGAAACTCCAGTACTTTGGCCACGTTATAAGAAGAGCTGACTCATTTGAAAAGACTCTGATGCTGGGAATTATTGAGGGCAGGTGGAGAAGGGGACGACAGAGGATGAAATTGTTGGATGGTATCACCGACTCAATGGACATGAGTTTGCATAAACTCCGGGAGTTGGTGATGGACAGGGAGGCCTGGCGTGCTACAGTCCATGGGGTCACAAAGAGTTGGATACAACTGAGCAACTGAACTGAACTATCTTTTCAATTTCAGCCATTGGGGTAGGCATTTAGAAGTATCTCATTATGACATTCATTAACTCTTCTTCTACAACTATGATTAATAATGATGAATACTTTTTCATGAGTTTTTTTATTATTTGTGTATCTTCTTTTGTGAAGTGACTCTCCTTTGCTCATTTACAAATTGGATTCTTTATTTTGCATACAAGAACTTTGTCAGATATATGTTTTGTGAATATTTTCTCTGTAGTCTGTGGATCATCAATTTTTTGTCTTTAGCAGTATCTTTTCATGAGCAGATCTTTTAAATTTTGATAATGTATGACATCAGTTTTCTTTTTTGGTTATTGCTTTCTCTAAGAAATATTTATTTATCCCATTATGAACCTCTGTTTGTTGGGGTTTTCCCCCAAAAAGCTGTTCTTCTAAAAGCCACAATTTTTCATGCTCAAATTTTTATCATTTAAAATTAACTTTTTTATATGGTATTAGGAAAGGATTAATATCCTTTTCCCTTTCTGTGTTGATATCCACTTATTCTAGCATCGTTAGTTAAAAAGCACTTTCCATTCCCACACTGAATTGATTTGACATTTTTGTCAAATAACGATTACCACATACATGTGGATCTATTTCTGGATTCTCCATTCTGACTTATTGATCTATTTGGCTATCTTTATTCCAATACCTCATTGAATTGATTATTGTAGCTTTGTAGTAACTTCTGAAGGCAATAGTATATGTTAAGTCCTTGAACTTGGTTCTATTTTTCTGTATCATTTAGTTACTCTACGTCAGTTGCATTTACATATAAATTTTGGGATCAGCTTTTCAACTTATATTTTAAGAAATCCTGGCAATATTATAATTTTGGTTGAATTGAATCTGGAGATTAATTTGAGGATAAGTGGTATCAATAATATTGAGTTTTCCAATCTATGAATTGGTATATCTATCCATTTATTTAGGTCATCTTTAATTTGTCTCAGTGATTTAATGGTTTTCAGTATGGAGATTTTGCTTACCTTATGTTTATTCCAAAGTATTTTGTGTTTTCTGATGCTATTATAAATGGAGTTGATTTTAATTGTCCAGTTTTTTTTTCTAGTACAGAGAAATATAATTGATCTTAGTATATAGACCTTGTATCTTGAGACCTTACTTATTCCTGACATTTGTTTTGTGTTTTCTTCTTTTTCTCCTTAATCAGTTTTATTATGGGAGTATTGATTTTATTAACACCTTTAAAGAATTGTCTTTAGCTTTTAATTCTTCCCTATTTTGCTTTTTTCTGTTGTATTGATTTCTGCTCTTTATTATTTTCTTTGTTCTACTACTAAGACTTTGTTCTATCCATCTTTTTCTAGCATCATAAAGATTATTGTATCTTTCTTCTCTTCTAACATAAACATTTAAAATAAAATCATCATATCAGTTAAATCAGTGCTTTAGTTACATCATACAACTTTTTGGTGTGTTGAATTTTCATTATCATTCAAATAAGAATTATTTATACTTCTCTTGTGATTTCTTCTTTGATCCATGGGTTTATAGAAATTTAATGCTTTATTTCTAAATATTTATGACTTTTCTAGATAGCTTATTGTTCTTGATTTATTATTTAAATTAGTTGGATCAGAGAACATACTCTATAAGATGTAAATCAATTTGAATTATGCTGAGGCCTTTTATAAGCCCAATCTATGGTCTTTTCTAGTGAATATCTCATGTTTCCTGAGAATGAATGTGCATCTGCATTAGGGGCAGCATTGTACAAATGTAATGTAGTCAAGATGGTTAACAGTGATCCCGTTTTTAAAATTCTTACTAATTATTTTGTCCTGTTGTTCTATCAATCACTAGGAAAAGAATGTTATAAATCTCAGCTACCACTGTGCATTTGTCTATTTCTCTCTTTAGTTCTCTAAGTTTTAACTTCATGTATTTTGAGGTCAAATTAAGCCAATACACATTTTAAATTGTTATACCTTTCTGGTGATTTGACTCATATTATCATGAAATGTTATGCTTTATCTCTAATAAAACTCCATGTCTCAAAGTTTATTTTGTCTGATATTAATACAGGCACTCCAGCTGTCATATGAGTAATATTTGCATGATAAAGCATTTTTCATTATTTTACATGCAACTTATTTCTGTTTTGTATTAAAGTGCTTCTTTTATAACCAGTATAGAGAGGTAAAACTTTCTTTTTGAGAATTTTAAAATTGATCTTATCAATTTATGGTTTTTATTGATGTATGCAGTCTTTTCAATTTAATGTAATTATTGATATGGTTGGTCTTAAGTCTACTATTTTGCTGTTTCTTTTGTATTTCATGTATATTTATTACTCATTTCCTGCATTTTTGAGGGAGTAATAGAATATTTTAGCATTCTATTTTGTTATTCCATTGACGTTTTAGCAGTACTTTACATTTATATAAAATATATAAATTTGGTATTAAATTTTTGGCATTATATTTTGGTGATTGCTCTAGGGATTACAATATGCATTGTTAACTTTCATATCTATTTAGCATTAATAATATATTTCTTAATATAAAGCACAATTATCTGCCGGGAGCCAGAGTGAGGAACCCCACCCATGGCAAAGGTCATGAGGAAGGAAGCCTGACAAAACGCAAGGGCGTGTCAGGCTTCAGGGGTTCCCCCTATNCATTGTTAACTTTCATATCTATTTAGCATTAATAATATATTTCTTAATATAAAGCACAATTATCTGCCGGGAGCCAGAGTGAGGAACCCCACCCATGGCAAAGGTCATGAGGAAGGAAGCCTGACAAAACGCAAGGGCGTGATCAGGCTTCAGGGGTTCCCCCTATAATTTCCTGAGCATCCACCCCCAAAAACCAGAGTCTGCCTGCTTTACTGTGTTATGCTTTCCACCTACTCTTCTGACACTAACAGGGGGCTGTCCCCCCACCATCTTTTGCTGGAAAAATTTAATTTAGAGCTTTTAGATAATAAATCTCCTGGGCATAATAAGAGTGTTTCAATCCAAAAACCCCTCTGATGGCTTTTTAGCCTGCCTGCCGGATTCTTACAGCTGCGCATGTGATTGTTTGCAGCCTCCCAACCGCGAGAGGCACAGGAAGCTTAAAACATCCTAGGAATGTAGGGGCTTCTGAGGAGTCAAAATCATTAGAATAGGACTGATTAAAGGTTTCATTTGTTGAGCCAATACTTGCTGCCAATTTTCATATCTTTTATTTGTAGATATAGTTGGTATATAGAAAAAACAGGTAGTAGACCTGGTATTAGCAACATTAGATCTTTGAGTTAAGTACTTTCTTTGTTATAACCCACTGCACCTTTGTTCTACAGGAATGTAACTTTATTTTGTACTTTGAGGGTGATGCAGAGTAAAGAAAAAACACTTCTAGGGAAAAAGAGTTTTCTGGTTGATAGACATTTATCTAGGAAGAGAGCCATAAAAATGTTAACAGGCCTCTTGGCCAGAAGATAATGTAAACCACCTGAGACCTTTTGTATATGGGAAGGTATGCAAACAGAGAGCCTGGTCTCAGTGAGGGTCAGGACTGCCGCCCCTGCAGAACTCTGCACATTCCCTTATTTCTTTATGTACAACTTGGGGTATATAAGCTGATTTTGAAAATAAAGTCTTGAGTCTTGCACCAATGCTGGGCTCCCCCATGTCATTCTTTTCTCCCCTTTTCTGGCTGAATTCCCATCTGGAGCGCGGAGGCTCGCCAAGTCTACTTACTTGCCCTGGCTTCTAAGATCCACGCGAGGGGGAGCCCAAGGTGGGGCACCCTCTGCTATTCAAGTGGACGCTGGTGGCCCAACGTACATGGTGCAAACCTCTTGTCTCGAGGTTTTATTAGTTTTCTGCATAAACCAAGTCATTCAGCCTCTTTTTCTCCACCAAGATTTCCTACTACACTTTCCGTTTCTAATCTCTCTCTGTATCTGTAGTTAAATAAGTTTTTTCCTAGGACGCCGACTCTGTCCCCGCTTCGAATTCCCTGGATCCACCAGGGCTGGACCCCGGCAATTATCTTCAGTCAGTACAGATTTATCTCATCCCTCGTTCTTTAGTATTTTATTTATACTAACTGTACCTGTGGTAAACTCTCACATACAGTATTATAATCTTATAAATGGCAAATTGTCATATTTATTTTTAAGAGAAAAGAATATAGGTATAGTCCATCTTGATTTTTCATGGTTTCTTTATTTGCAAATTCACCTACCCACTAAAATGTCTCTGTAACCCAAAATCAGTACTCACGGCCCTTTCAGGGTCATTTGCAGACATAAGCACAGAGGTGAATGATGGGACTCACGTGGAGCACACATTCTTATTTGAGCTCAAATGAAGCTGTGCTCTGCTGTGTTACTTCAGCTCTCATATTGGGAACAAGTGTCCTTTCTACAGTCTATTTAGTACTGTATCTATGGTACTTTTGTGCATATTTTGGTGATTTTGCTGTCTAGAATAGCCCTCAAGTGTTGGTCTCAAGGTCTATCCATTTCTTAAACACAAGAAGGCTGTGGGAAAACATGTGTGAGATAAGCTTCATTCAGGCATAAGTTATAATTCTGCTGGCTGAGTTCAATGCTAATGAATCATGATACATATTAAGTAACTTGTCTGGAAGCAGAAACATAGATAAAATAAAATTATATATGGATTGAATAAAAATGTGATCAAGAGGTTCACAGGAACCTAATCTTTTTTTTTCCCCTAGGAACAATGATTCAGTATTTGGTAATTCAATGTTCTTGACTATGTTACACAACATAATTACCTTGAATAACAAGAATCCATTATATAGTACATATATTTTATCTGAAAGTACTATATATGTTGATATAGCTATAGCTCCATATCTTTCTATCATCTCTATATTTTATATATGCCCACATATTTTCTAATTCTAGAAATCTCCATTTTTTCATTTAGATTCAGGTGTCGTTTCTCTTCAGCCAGAAAAATTTTATTCACCAAAATATGCTGTGCAAGTCTACTGGTAACAAATATACCTGGTTTTTATTCACCTTAAAATGTCTTATTCTTAGCTTTCAATTTTGAATAGTATTTTCATTATATATAGAAAACTGAGTCAACCAGTTTTGCCTTTAGCAGTATCTAAATGTTATACCATGTCTTCTGGCCTTCATTGTTTCATTTGAAGTCAACAGTTATTCTTGTCATTATTACGCAACATGTCATTTCTTTTTGCCTACTTTCAAGATTGTGTTACTATCATTGGTTTTCCAGAAGTTTGACTTTTATGTAACTGTATCTAATTTCTTTTGCATTTATCCTTCTAGGGGTTTGGTGAGATTCTTAGGTCTATAAACTGATTTCTTTCACCAAATTTGGAAATATTTAGGCCATTAATAATTCAAGTACTTCTTCTCTCTCCTCTCTTTTTGGAATTCCATTACACATATGATAAACTGCTTACTACTACTACTACTACTACTAAGTCACTTCAGTCGTGTCCGACTCTGTGTGACCCCATAGATGGAAGCCCATCAGGCTCTCCCATCCCTGGGATTCTCCAGGCAAGAACACTGGAGTGGGTTGCCATTTCCTTCTCCAATGCATGAAAGTGAAGAGTGAAAGGGAAGTCGCTCAGTCGTGTCGACTCTTAGCGACCCCATGGACTGCAGCCCACCAGGCTCCTCCGTCCATAGGATAAACTGCTTAATGTTGTTCAATAGGTCATTAAGGCTCTTTTCATTTTCCTTCAATCTTACTTTTTCTGTACTCTCTTCAGTGCATAGTTTTTTGATATACATTCAAGCTTACTAATTTTTTTTCTACTATTATCTCCAGTTTCATTAGAGATAGATAGGTCTATGTTCAATTAGACTCATCCCATATTTTAAAATTTTCAGTTATTGTTCTTTCTTGCACTGAATTTTCCCTTTGGCTCTTTATAATAGTTTCTACTCCTCTGCTGACACTCCCATATGTTCATTTAATTTGCGTATATCTCCCTTTAAGTCCTAGAACATATTTATTATGTCTACATCAAGGTTTTATCTGTTTTATTACAAAACTTGCATCATTTTAAGGTTGGTTTCTAAAGATCATTTTTTCCTTGATGTGGATCACTTTTAAAATTTATTTTTTACTGAAGTATAATTGCTTTCCAATGTCGTGTTACTTTCTGCTGTACAATATCGTGAATGAGCTGTATGTGTACATATATCCCCTCCCTCTTAATTCTCTCTCCTACCTTCCCCCATTTCATTCCTTTAGGTCATCATAGAGCACTGAGCTGATCTCCCTGTGCTATACAGTGGATTTCCACTGTTTATTTTACATATGGTAGTATATACTGTATCTTCCCTGGTGGCTCAGAGGGTAAAGCACCTGCTTGCAATGCGGGAGACCCTGGGTTCGATCCCTGGGTTGGGAAGATCCCCTGGAGAAGGAAATGGCAATCCACTCCAGTACTCTTGCCTGGAAAATCCCATGGACAGAGAAGCCTTGTAGGCTACAGTCCATCCTAAAATTATTCCTGTAAACTTCCGAAAACTAAATACTAGCCAGAATGGACATAGTCTCTCAATCCTTTTTCGTTTTTAGCTGCTTGGCTTTGGGTGAAAGCTCTTTGGACACTCTTGGTCTGCTGGACTGGCCAAGGAAGAGACAGTATTCTCATTCTGGTAACCTCCTGGGCCCTTACTGGCCACCTACCCTGGGACAACCCACCCTCCCTAGGCTTTGTTTGTTTCTTATATGTAATGAGATTGTGTTTGAGTTTCACTCAAATCCCAACAGTCTAGAATTGTCATGTTCTGTCACATGCCCACACACGCAGAGCTGCACATGAGTTCTGGGAAACTCTGGGGACCAACTACATAACCAGTTCTAGGGGGTTAGAGGACCAACATCTCAATGTGAAACCATTAGATGGTGTTTCAGGAAGCACTGAGGAGCTCCAGTTCTTTATGTCTCAGCGCAGAAAGAAGTCAATGAGAAGCAAAGTGGTAGATAAGAAATGATGCATTAGAGTAGGATGTTCATGAAACTTACAAGCCATTGGGGTGAGAGAGTGCCACACCCTGAAAACTTTCCTTTATAATCAAAGGAAAAGTGGGGAGGGGGAGAAGACCACCTTCTTTCTCATTCTTGAGTAGACATCACACTTTCATCATTAGCTCCTCCTTCAGGCTGAGCAGGGGAGTTTTCTTGTCTCTGTATGGTCAAGCTGATACTGTCCTGGCTGTAGACAGGGTCTTTCACACTGAAATGTCACCTTTCCATAATCTATTTTTTAATGTATGCAGCAGCATGATCTGCTCTCTCAACTCATTCCACCGTCCCATTCCCTCACTGTGTCCACAAGTCCATCTCTAGTGCGGCTGCATCTCTGTTCCTTCCCTTAAAATAGGTTCATCAGTACCATTTCCTAGATTTCATACATATGTGTTAATATATATTTGTTTTTCTCTTTCTAATTTGCTTTACTCTGCATGATAGACTCTAGGTTCATCTACGTCACTACAAATGACCCAGTTTTGTTCCTTGTTATCACTGAGTAATATTCCATTGTGTATATATACCACATCTTTATCCACTCATTTGTTAATGGAAATTTAACTTGCTTCCTTGTCTGGTTATTGTAAATAATGCTACAGTGATCACTGTGGTATATGTTAGATCACTGTGATATATAAAAAATATTTGATCCTTGGCCCCAGTTCCTGGCACAGAGCTCCTAAAACCCTTAAAATCCCCTGAGTAATAAGTGTATGATATGCTAATAAGATAGAGAAGATAGAAGAAGGCTGAGGGCTGAAGAACTGATGCTTTTGAATTGTGGTGCTGGCAAAGACTCTTGAGAGTCCCTTGGAGTCAATCCTAAAGGAAATCAACTCTGAATATTATTGGAAAGGCTGGTGCTGAAGCTCAAGCTCCAATACTTTGGCCACTTGATTCGAAGAACTAACTCATTGGAAAAGACCCTAATGCTGGGGAAGATTGAAGGCAGGAGGAGAAGGGGACGACAAAGGATGAGATGGTTGGATGACATCACTGACTCAAAGGACGTGAGTTTGAGCAAACTCCGGGAGTTGGTGATGGACAGGGAAGCCTGGCGTGCTGCAGTCACAGAGAGTCAGCCATGACTGAATGACTGACCTGAACTGGACTTCTAATTATAACTTCATAAAAACTCATAAACACCAGGGTTTGGAAAATTCCCAGGTTGGTGAGCCCACAAAGTGCTGAGAGGGTGACATACCCAAAGAGACCATGGAAACTGTGTCTCCCCACCCAATAACTTGTCCTTTGTATCTCTTCCATTTGGCTGTTATTGCATGTGCTCAGACACTCAGTTGTATCCAACTCTTTGCGACCCCATGGACTGTAGTCTGCTGGGCTCCTCTGTCCATGGGAATCTCCCAGTCAGAATACTGGAGTGGGGTGCCGTTTCCTCCTCTAGGGGATCTTTCTGACCCAGGGATTGAACCCTCATCACTGTGTCTCCTTCATTGGCAGGCAGATTCTTTACCACTAGTGCCACCTTCGAAGCCCTGATTGTATCCTTTATAATAAACTGGTATTGGTAAGAAAAGCACTTCGCTGAGTTCTGTGAGTCATTCTGGTGAATGATCAAATTCATTTATAGCTGGTCAGTCAGAATTATGAGTGCCCCCTGGGACTTGTGATTAGCATCCGAAATTGAGGCAGGTTTAGAAACTAAGCCCCTTAACTTATGGCATCTCCTCTAATTATGAATAGTATCTAAGAACTGGAGAGTTGGTGTTGGAAAAGACACCACACATATGGTGTTGGAAGGGAAAAAACCCTCATTTGGTTTAAGAGCTGTGTCTAAAAGAACTCAAGATTCACATTTTCCTGTATCTTCACATGTTTAGTGACACCACACACTATAAGTGGTATGTTTGTAGAAACCTTGACTTCTATTCCGTTCCTCTTAAGGGCAAATTTTGTCCTATAAGGCAGTTATTTTGTCCAGACTCAAACTCCAATTCTATCTTCTCTGTTTGGAACAGCAGGTGAAATCTCTGCTGACTTTCTCATCCTCTAAATGTTGATTGCATTAGCATCTGGACCCCCTGAAGGTTTCCCTGAGGGTTTCTGGTCTCTCTGAGGGTTCCCCTAAAAATAAGAGCTTTGGTCTACAGCCTAGGGGTGGTTTAGATTTTTCATGTAGACTTGAGGTATAAGTCTATGTATGGCTCCCTCTCTTCCATGACTTCTTCCAACCTGTAAGGCTTTGGCTTTCTGTCACCTGACCCTCACTAAAGTTCAAATCCTATACTTCACAGTCAGTCAGTTCAATCACTCAGTCCTGTCCGACTCTTTGTGACCTCATGGACTGCAGCATGCCAGGCTTCCCTCTCCATCACCAACCCCCAGAACTTACTCAAACCCATGTCAATCAAGTTGGTGATGCCATCCAACCATCTCATCCTCTGTCATCCCCTTCTCCTCCTGCCTTCATTGACCTTCAGTCTTTCCCAGCATCAGAGTCTTTTCCAATTGAGTTGGTTCTTCACATCAGGTGGCCAAAGTATTGAAGTTTCAGCTTCAGCATCAGTCCTTCCAATGAATATTCAGGACTAATTTCCTTTAGGATGGACTGGTTGGATCTCTTTGCAGTCCAAAGGATGCTCAAGAGTCTCCTCCAAAACCACAGTTCAAAAGCATCAATTCTTTGGCACTCAGCTTTCTTTATAGTCCAACTCTCACTCCATACATGACTATTGGAAAAGCCATAGCTTTGACTAGATGGACCTTTGTTGGCAAAGTAATGTCTCAGCTTTTTAATATCTGTCTGGGTTGTAGCTTTTCTTCCAAGGAGCAAGCATCTTTTCATTTCATGGCTGCAGTCACCATCTACAGTGATTTTTGAGCCCCCAAAATTAAGTCTCTCACTGTTTTCATTGTTTCCCCATCTATTTGCCCTGAAGTGATGGGACCAGATGCCATGATCTTAGTTTTCTGAATGCTGAGTTTTAAGCCAACTTTTTTCCCTCTCCCCTTTCACTTTTATCAAGAGGCTCTTTAGTTCTTCACTTTTTGCCATAAGGGTGGTATCATCTGCGTGTCTGAGGTTATTGATATTTCTCCTGGAAATCTTGATTCCAGCTTGTGATTCATCCAGCCTGGCATCTTGCATGATATACTTTGCATATAAGTTAAATAAGCAGGGTGACAATATACAGCCTTGACATACTCCTTTCCCTATTTGGAACCAGTCTATTGTTCCATGTCCAGTTCTGTTGCTTCACAGTTTCTCTTTTAAGGGAAGACTCCCTCTAGTTTCTGTTTGCTGTTGGCCATTCAGTTTTCTGAACCTTCAAATAGTTGTGAGTGTGTTTGTTTTTATTGTTTCCCAGATTGTAAGACTCTTTCTGTGAGAGAGTTAGTTTGACCAAGTAAGTCCACCATCACCCATCACTTGCTTGTAATTTGAAAATGAGATATATTCTTGAAAGGAAAAAACAGCAACATAAATGAACTATAAATGCTTAGTATGCAACCTATGGTTTCCATTTAATATCTGGGATTAGCTAGTTTGAATTCTGATCATCTGACCAAATCTGGGCTTAAAAACAGTTTAAAGAAACTTTCAGCTTAAAGTAGATTATTTTCTTAGCCTCAGATAGAAAGAGGACATAACATTCTCCTCAATTATATAATAGTGAAAGTGAAAGTCATTCAGTCATGTCCAACTCTTTGTGACCGCACAGACTCTACTGTCCATGGAATCTCTAGTCCCGAATACTGGAGTGGATAGCCTTTCCCCTCTCCAGGGGATATTCCCAACCAGGGATCAAACCCAGGTCTCCTACATTGCAGGTGGATTCTTTACCAGCTGAGCCACAAGGAATAAATGCTTGATATTTTATTATTTAAAAGTAAGTGTCATATACCTCATCACACTATTATCAGAAAAGTGAACACTTGGCTGGTGTTGCACTATTCATATGTGACATTGCCCATCACACTACTTGGGAGAGCTTCTGACTCCTCATGCTTCTTTTGCTCAAAGCCTTTCAGAGGCTTCAAGCTCTAAGCAGGACCTACAAGACCCCACCTGATCTGGCCTCTGTTTATGTCTCTGACTTCCCTTCCACAATTCTCTCCTTTGGTTACTCTACTCCAGCCATATTGGTCTCCTGACTTTTCTTGAAACACGCCAGGTACAGTCAGACCTCAGCGCTTTTCCCTCTGCCTGGAATTCTTCTCCCCAGATAATCATCATTAGTTCCTTTTTTTCCCCAGGCATTTGTTCAGAAGTGACATTCTTAGAGCAGTCTTCCAACTTTACTTCTTTTTACCAACTCTGGTCCTGCTGCTTGCCACTCAAAGACCAACACTCATGAGACCAAATGTTGGTAGACAAGAAAATTGCTTTTAATTAGAATGATGGCAATCTAGGGAGATGGTGACTCAGTGTCCCCCCAAAACCACCCCTGAAGATTCATCTCAGCCATGAAAGATTTAAAGGGAAAAAAGGGAAAGTAATCTCAGTCAGTCATTGAGATGGGAGTCAGTGTTGTCATTCCTCACTAAGCGCAGGTTTGTTGACAGCGAGATTTTTTTTTTTAATACTATCTTATTCACACAGCTTGTTCGTGAGATTACTGAAGGGGAAGCTAGGGAAGAGATCTGGTCATTTGTTAATTACTTATTCTTCATGTTTACTTCTTTGATCATTGGAAAGAAGCAACAGATTAGGCCAAGTATTATGTGGTCAAAAGATTTGAAGGACTTCCCTGGTGGTCCATGGTTAAGACTATGAGTTTCCAATGCCGGGGGTGAGGGTTCAATCCTTAGTCAGGGAGCTAAGATCCCAAATGTCATGCAGTGCACCAAAATTTAAAAAAAAAAGTAAAAGAAAATAGATTTGTAGGGTATGCATAGGTTAGAGATGAGTAGAGCATGGGACAGGGGCTGCTTTAAGGATAGTGACATGACAAAGGGGCCTCATGTAAAGACTCTTTCCTGCCTTACACTCTCTAAAATTACAACACCTTCCCCCTCTAAGAAAACCTGTTTAGTACTATTTCCCTTATTATATGTCTCTCTTTAACATAGAATAACTTTCTTATTTATCTTATTTATTTTCTAGATTTATTTACTAGTTACTAGAATATTATCTTCATAAAGGCAGAAATTTGTCTATTTTTTGTTCATTCTTATGATACCCTAGAATGATAGCTTGCATATAATAAGTGCTAAAAAATGTGTTGAATGAATAAATATATGAAACTCCCTTGAAATTCTTTGGAATCCTGTTAAACATTCACCATCAAGAACTTTCATAGTTGAGTCACATATACACAAGCAGCTTTTGGTATTATAGAAGCTTTAGAGGCTCACATTTATATTTTCAATTCAATTCCTTTACTAGGAAATGTTGCTTTTTATTATACTGTAGGGGGTTTATACATTATTATTATAAGACAAATACTATTATTAGAATCACACTGAAACTCCAAATTTAGTCCAATGAAAATATCTCTATGCTTTGACCAATGGCCCATGGTAATAGTACTTTTGGGTCTTGTTATACTGAAATTTTCCCATATATATGTGTGTGTGTGTGTAATATGTACATGTAATATCAGTACAATCAGTGTTCTTTTACCAGTTTTGTGATAATGAAAACATCTAATACCTGGCTGTGTGACGTAACATGAACTGGAAAAGAAATATAACACAGGGGCGCTAGCTAGTATAGCACAAATAAGGAGTAAAATATGATTATTCTTAAAAAAAAAATACAATGGATTGTAATTGGCCCAATCTTTGGAGAGTAAGAAAAACCAAAAGGGAAATGTCAAAGAGGAAAGAGGATTGGCTTCTGCAAGAGCACATTTCTGCCTTGGTCTGCATGCTTGGGCAACTTTAATGAACCACCTCATCTTTGAGGGAATTTGGCTCCTGCTTTGTTTTATGTCCAGCCCTTGACCTTAGGGGAATGACCTAGAAGGACTGGCAATGAGATTTCGAATGATGTTGATTACAGTACATGCCAGGCCAGTAAAAGATCTCATACTTTCCTTCAAGTTCAACATGATGGGATTTGACCTATAATATTTTTACAGATAGCCATAATTGAGCACCAAGGGGACATGTGACTTGCACAGCAGGACTAGTTTTCTCTGATTATCAGATCCTTGACAGTTGAAATTACTTTCATTTTCTAATACTCAAGTGCCCCCAGGCAAGTCAATCTCCCCTCCCACTACCAAACTCCCTCAACCCTCCCATAAGTGTTCCCTGGGTCCCAGGGCTCCCTGTGCCCTCCATTTGCTTGTCAGCTCCTGAGCTATGAAAAAAACATTTCTAAATGGTGTCTTATCCACCTCACCTATAAATGTCACTATTTTCCATATCTGGGAGCGCAAGCATGTAGCAACAATTGTAACAGCTACACTATTCTTATTGTTTCCTTTGTTACCAATTCACACAGCATGTGTGATTGTATTGAAGGGATTTAGCCAAATCATAAATCCTAGTCAATAGAAATGGTGACAAATTAATAAATTGGTCATATGGGTTTAAGATCTGCAAATTGCTGATTTCAATTTCCACTCTGGATCCTCAACAACCTCAAATCTGATGTCTCTGACTAAACCTTCTTGGCCATCATTCAGATTCTACTCGACTCCTCCAAACATAGCTTTTGATTTTTACTCCTTTCCATCTAGAGGGATGGATTTCTTCCACTTCATTCCTCACCTTACTTTTTACTTAACTACTTAAATATCCCTCTCTAGGCAAATATGTTATAATAAATTTCAAATGAAATTAAGCACAGATTTCTGTGTAAAATATATAATAGCCAAGAAAGGGGAAAAAAAAGAGTTGTTATTTCTATCACTCAGAGATGGCCACAGATAATTTTTGGAAGATATACATATATATGGAACGTTAGTTACGTATATGTACTGATAGGAAATTATACACATCACTGTATATATTATAACTTTCAAAAGTATCTACTATCATTTTTATATTCAGTTGTGTGTGCTAACTTGCTTCGGTCACGTCCAACTCTTTGCAACCCTACGGACTATAGCCTTCCAGGCTCTTCTGTCCATGGGATTCTCTAGGCAAGAATACTGGAGTGGGTTTTCATGTTCTTTTCCAGATCTTCCCAACCAAGGGATCAAACTCTTCTCCTGCAGCTCCTGCATTTCAGGTGAACTCTTTCCTGCTAAGCCATTGAGAAGTACCCATTTATACCATAATTTTCAGTGTTTTCTTAAAGATGTAGCATTTGTGGTTTAGAGCGTGGCCTCTAGAGCCAGACTGCCTCGGCTCAATTCTACCTACTAGATGTATGGCCATGGGTTAATTACATAACCTCTATGTGATTCAATTTTCTCATTTATAAAATAGAAATAATAAAAGAACCCCCAGATGATCTTCTTGAGTAGATTAAGTCAATTAACATTTGTGTAGGACATAGAACTCTGCCTGATACATAGTCAGTACTATATAAGCATCTATTTGTATCACCATCATCATTACTATTCCCTTTGGGGGTGCATTAGGCTGCTAGAATACTACAGACTGAATGGTTTAAACAACAGAGTACCATGACTACATGGTTTAAACATCAGAATTTATTTCCTTGCAGTTCACAATGCAGACGTCCAAGATCAAGGTTGGTTTCTGGTGAGGACTTTCTTCTTGGCTTGCAGACAGCTGCCTTTTTGTTGTGTCTTCAGGTGGCCCTTTCTCTGGTGTGTGCACTCCTGATTACTACTTCTTGTAATGACATCAGTCCTATCAGATTAGGGCTCCATTCTCAGGACCTCACTTAACCTTCATTATCTTCGAAAGGCCCTCTTTCCAAATATAGTCCCGTTGAGGGTGAGGGCTTCCATTTATAAATTTTGAGGGGACACAACTTAGTCTACAGCAGAGATGTATGCTAATGTAGTTATTGTTAGACATTTAGACTGATTTCTGGTTCTTGACAGGTAGAGTCTGTTGTCGATGGGGGAAGAGGTCATTTTATTTTACTTAAAGAGTAATGATAAAGTTGCTAAAACATAACCAGATAAAAGAGAGAAGGGAAAACAGCATGAGGTCAACAAGAAATGCCTAAAGCTGATAGTTCAGGTGAAATGTCTCAGAAAGGAAAACGGATACATTATCATGTGCTTATAAATACAGGGTCAAGAGGTTTTTAGGCTTTAGAGTCTGGAGATGAATTAGTGGTCTGCATATTTTTTTCTAATTAAGGAAGCAACATTGAGGCAATCATGAGCCACAGGAAAAATAAAAGTTTTCAGAAATTACACTGCATTAACTCAACTGTGAATAATGTTAGTCATCATATAAAGTCAGTCATATTTATGTAAACACTGAATACAAATAATAACAAATTATTAGGTAACCCTAGGAGAATTAAAAGGAGTGTATATGTAATGGGCTTCCCTGGTGGCTCAGAGGTTAAAGCATCTGCCTGGAATGCAGGAGACCGGGGTTTGATCCCTGGGTCGGGAAGATCCCCTGGAGAAGGAAATGGCAATCCACTCTAGTACTCTTGCCTGGAGAATCCCATGGAGGGAGGAGCCTGGTGGGCTACAGTCCATGGGGTCGCAAAGAGTTGAACACGACTGAGCGACTTCACTTTCTGGTCCTTACCACAAAGATATTCATGCCTCAGTGAACACTATCCATTACTATTTCCTCAGTGTAAGTTCATACAAATTGAAATATTAAAGTTTATGTAGAATATTAAGACTTTTGAGACATTGCTAAATTGCCCTCCAGAAAGGTTACTTCAATTTACATGTCCATTAGCCGTATAAGACTTATTTTATTTTCAATTTGTTGAAAGAAATACAGCCATTTAGATATTTCTAAAGCCTGGTTCCTCTCCAGCATCCCTGTACCTTCACTTCCCTCCCCTCAACATACACAAAAGGGCAAGTTGGGAAAAATATTATTATGTGATATTATTGAAAAGTAATATCACAAGAGGGCAAGTTGGAAAAACACATGTTGGCCTACCTAACACCAGTGAGAAGATTTACATCAGTCAGCATCCTATTTACTGGTATAGACCTCAGCAACTGAAATGAAAATGCAATCACAGAACTCACCTGGACCATAGCAGGCCAAAACAGAAGAGGAATTTGAAATTTAGATGGCAAAAATTAAAATAAGCATGTAAACAAAGAGTCAGCCCAATATCCCACACCTATAGGTGAAAAAATACTAAAGAAAAAAAAAAAAAGCAAACCAAAATTGCAAGAGAAAATGAAAACTGAAAATTCATACTTCACAAAAGTCAACTAACTTTTTGATGGTAAAGTAACACAATTTAAAATTCTTACTATGAACATATTCAAGCATACAGAGAGGGAGAAAAGGTTCTACAATGAATACACCCACAACATAGATATGTTCTTAACATATTTGCTTTAACCATATGCATATACATCGTTTTCTCTCAATAATTTGAATGTCTCTTCTTCATTGCTAGATACTACTGTACTCATCTTCCCAAATAAAGATTTTCTCCTAAATACATTACTAAAGCATTATCACACCTTAACAAAATTAGCTGCAGTCCCCTGATATCATATTCAAATTTCTATAATTTTCCCCAAAATACTCTTTATAGCTGTTTTCTTTAAACCTAGATCCAACCAAATTCCAGGCATTGTCTTTGATTGCTGTATCGCTGAAGTCCGTTTACAATTAGCAGGTAGTCTGGGACCTGATTCGTTGGTGTCATGCTGATGACTAGTTGCTTAGTGAAATTTTCACCTAATGTGCTCAGTTTCCAGTGGTGATTTGATTGAATTAGCCTATTTCATTAGGGGATGCAGAATGTAATTTCTAAAATTTTAGTTGATTCTGCATTTTTGGCTCAAAATTGATGTATAGAACTTTCTCTCATTAATCCATTATTAAAAAATGCCCAAATGTATGCTCTATTCTCTGTCTTTTGTCAATCAGTTTTATATCAAAAAGTTAATGTAAGTTACTTCCATTGGTGGTGAATGCCATTATTTTCCCCAATATTTGGTATCATCATAGACACATACATTTTATTTCAATTTTCTTTCTTTTTTATTCTCAAATTGTCACAGAGATAGCCAGTGGGAGCCCTTTCAAGCTCAGTATTCTTTTGATATGACCTCATTATTCTTTTCCTGTTTCCTTGTTGCTCCACAATAAGATGTTCCAGCTTCACCCATTTCACTTCAGTTTGGTTATTAAATTTTCCTTCAACCCTTTTACCTTTATATTATCCAAGAAATGTGAAATAGAGAAGCAAATATGTGACTGTAAGCTGGTGTCTTGATTTTAGCTTGGCATTTTCCAAAAGCAAATCCCAAGTCAATGACTGCAGTATAGGTAAATCATTTGGGAATTGATCCCAGGAAGCCAAAATGAAGGGATTGGGAAACTGAGACATAAAAGGGAGAAAGGTAAAAGGCATGTGTGTTAGTGGCCTAGCTAGCACCGTGGGCAACGTCCTCGACCTCACAGGAGCGTGCCTTGTAGAATGGAACATTCATTTCCTCAGAACAGTCCACCGAGGAAAAGGAAGCTGAGTCATCAATTTCATTTCCTCCTTGGTTGAGGAGCTCCTCTGGAGCTGGAGAAAGCCCTGAGTGGAGAAGCAGAACTCAAATGGTTCGGGCAGGAAGTTATCAGTGGGCTAAGGTTACAGATGAGCCAAAGAGATGGGGGCACAGAATTGAGAGCATCTACTACAGTGGGAAAGTCAAGCTGGTGGCTCCCTGACTATAAATGTTCTGTTCCTTTTCTTGCTTCTTGACCCATGGTCTCTACACTTTGAATGCCAACTGCATCTGGATCCAGAGGTGTTCAAATGGGTACTTTCTCTTGCTTCTTCTGCATCCTAAAAGGTGTCTGTTTCTTCTGTACCAAGTGCAAGGCTATATTGAGCTTAGATTGCTCCCTGAGCTCCTCATCCATGCTTCCAAGTATTCTACTAGGTATACCCAGTTGGATGATGTCCTATAGATTCTTCAAATCCATCATGCCCTGAAATAAAGCTACCACCTTCCCCTCAAACATGCTCTCTCTTCACTGGTTGTGAATGGCACTACTACTTACCTAGCCATCCAAGCCAGAAGCCAGACATCGTCCTCGATGCTTTGATTTCACCAAGACTCATTGTCGTTCTCCTTTCAAATGTTTCTTCAAGCTAAGTCCCTTTTATCATTACCACCTCTATTCTGTTTCTGGGGGCCCCCTTCTCTTACCTTGATTACCATGGCAGTCCTCAAGCTAATTCTCCAGTGTTGTCACTCTCTAATCCCTTCTCCACCCTGAAGCCAGGAGCCTCTCTAAAATGCAGCAAGAACAACTGATCTCAACACTGTCTTTCAGAGTCTTTTGTTGATTTCTGTTTACTTTAAGTGTAAAATTAAGTTTTTAAAGTGGTTGAAATGCTCTTCTTGATTGAACTATTGTATTCACCTCTCTTCCTCATAATCTACCTCCTCCACCCACTCCAAGTCCCACACACCCATACACAGACCTCAAACACTCTACTTTCACTGTAGATGTGCCTTGCTTTCACCAAGACTCTTGGGTCCTACAATGCCCCTCTTTCTCTCTCTCCCACCATCACCCCCTCTCCCTCCTCTCAGACTGGAACACTCATCCTGTAGTTCTTCACCTGGCTGACCCTTATCCCACCTTCAGGTCTCAGAAGACACACCTTTGAATCCTCTGCTTCATGTTTTCCTAGTACCATATACTTCTTGCAATCACCCTTTGTCTCAGTTTCAACAATTATAAATTGAATATGATAACAATGTCCATCCGCACTTAGTAAGCACACAATAAATATTAATTATTAATGTTATAGTATATATCATCCCAAATTATAATGGCTTATTTAATTGTCTGTCTCCCCATCTGGACAGAAGTTCAAGGAGGGCTGCCATCTTCTGTCTATCTTGATCACAACTGTATCTCCAGCATTGTGTTCATGGTCGCATGGCAGGGACTCAATAAATATTTGTTGTGTAGATAAATGGAAGGAACAGGGAGATAGTAGTCTAAACTAAGACTTAGACTACCTACTTAGTCGTAGACTTAGACTACCACATCTAAGGTGATTTCCCCAAAGTTTAAAAAGATAGTGGAAAAGTGACTGTAAGTGTAAGTGACTCTCACGTTGAGAGAGGTGGTTGTTTAGGGTGGTGCTGGCTCAGTTTTCCAGGGACAATCTTTAACAGCAACATCATAAGAAGGGAAACTCAAATGAGCTTAATCCTAATGGCCCTGTGAAGACAATGGCTCTATCGAAGAGGAAGCTGAGTAGCAGAAGATTTATATGACTGGTCTGGAGTCCAAAGTAAGAGGCAAAATGAAGCGGTTCAAACTCTGAGCTTATCCCTCTCTAGCCGTGTTCTCTAAAACTCTGGTGCTGAAGTATGTTAATAAGTTTTAGTGAAAGAATTGGAGGCATAAAAAAGTTTGGGGACAACAGGATTAAATAGAAGTGACTGTTGTGGTTATTGCCTTTTTGCTGCAGAGACGCTCAGAGCTTTTAATATGCTAATGGTAATTGGGACTGTCCAAGATGAGAAAGTATGCAATGCTTCTCTAGCTCACTTGAGCAAAGAGCCCTATCTTTCCAGAGCTTTCTTGGGGAACATACCCACAGCCCTGCTCATCCTTCTACCGAGGTTGCCTACCTCCCTCTACCTTCAAAATATGTTCATTTCTGATCCTCGAAGGTTTAAGTCTAGTAACTAGGTTTCAGTGGTGAAAACATAACACTCATTTGATTCAATGATAATTTGATAAAAACGTAGGATGTGCTTTGCCTTGTGCCAGATACTATGTGATACCGGAAACCATGAAAATGTCCCCGCTCTTATAACAACATCACCACTGAGGAAAGTAACAAAACAATGACAGTGACTGCACAGCCTTGCTGTTAAAATCTTCCCCCTACAAAGTGCATTCATAGTTTGTATCTCACTTGCTTCCTGATTAAGTCGAGGCAGCAGGTATCACAAGCAGGTATCTACACAAGATGAAAATGTAAACCTCAGGAGACAAGTGAATTGCTCAGTTACATGGCCAGTCATCCTTTTGGAGAATTTATTTTCAGGTTTCCTACTCAGGGTCTATTCTCCCCAACTAGTATCAACTATGTGATTCTGTGTAATTCTCAACTTTTCAGCATGGTAGATTTCATTTTTTCATATACACATCTAAAGTGATGGGAAATATATAACAATATCATGTAGAATGTTGGAAATGGAATGGACCTTGGCAATTTTTTAAACCAACCTCGCCATTTCCTGAGTGAATAAACAAGTACAAAGAGGTCCAACGATATGCCCAAGGTCCCCAGAGAGCTTACAGTAGAGTTAGAAATAATTTCCACTATCTGAAATGGCAACCCACTCCAGTATTCTGGCCTGGAGAATCCAATGGATGGAGGAGCCTAGTAGGCTACAGTTCACGGGGTCGCAAAGAGTCGGACACGACTGAGCGACGTCACATACATACATACATACATTGTCCACCATCCACTCTCCAAATCACCTCCAATTTTTAATTTTATTGCTGTTGGGCTTTCCTGGTGGCTCAGTGGTAAAATCTGCCTGCCAATGCAAGAGATGTGGGTTCAATTCTTGGGTTGGAAAAATCCGCTAGAGAAGGAAATGGCAACACAGTCCAATATTCTTGCCTGGGAAATCCCATGGACAGAGGAGCCTGGCAAGATACAGTCCATGGTGTCACAAAGAGTTGGGCATGATTTAGTGACTAAGCATACACATACATGAAAAGTATATTTGTTTTATTCCTGCCTTAATCTTGGGCTGAAACCACTCACTCAGCAGATATGTTTGTTCCCATCACTGTTATCCTGAGTGATTTTTGTTTACTCTGCTATTGTTTGAGGAGCTTTGCGTACAACTAGGAAAACTGTTAAGTCTTCACACTGGCATGATCTTTAAGACCCATGAAAGATGAATCACCAAGGGAATCTATAACTTTGCATGATCAAAGTAAAAATTCTATTTTTATGGCTGTCTGTGTTTTATCATCTATAAATTTTATAATAATGATTAGGTTCAAAGCAGGAGAATAATTTACATACATCAAAACGTCTCACAGTGTCCTTACAGCCTCTGAAGCACCTGGAGCAGCCAGGAGGAAGCTGAAAGCTTCCAAGCTCTCAGAGGCATTAATCAGTGGAGCCTCTCTAAGGGGGAGAGAGAGAAAGAACATGACAGGGACGGTGGCCTCTTATAACCACACTTGTGTATCCTGCTGTTCACATAGGAATAGTGCTTTCTGCATTTGTCAGAAATACACTTACTTCAGCTTTTTCATCCCTTCCCAAGGTAATCAGTCCTATTTCCCAGAAATGCTTTTTCTCTTACACTGACCAGAAACTCTTTAGAAGTGTCAGCACAGGAAGAACTTTCCAGAGTGTAGCTATTTAACACAACTGATTTCTCCCATCTGTGCCCAGAATATGTTCAAGTCTATAGATAGATGGTGTGTGTGTCCCTTGAGTCTCTGCAGCACCTTCCATCTCCTCCATCCTCCCACTTAGTTCTACCTTGGATTGATTTTGCCTCCTAGCAAAGAGTTAAAGGTGATCACGGAGGGATTTAAGTCCAGGCATGCTGGCAGACGTGCACTGAGGCAACAGGAACTACAGATCACGAACGGTGCAAGCTTTCAGAGTAAACATCAATTTCTCCAATTTGCTATAGCCTGAGAACTTTATAAGCCTAGCGAATGAATTGTGAGTGTGGGTTTTGTGCTGGACAGATTCAGCGGGGGCTGTTTCTATAAAGCTCTGTTAATGTGCACTGAGTCTTCAGTTTAAATATCATGAAGGAGTAAAAAGTCACAGCTGTTTCACTCACTGCCCTCCTTACATGTGTCAGTTTCAATCTTCTTGGACAAAGGCTGCCTTGCAATCTTGCACCTGGATTCAGCTTCATACTGATGGATTGATGGCCAGAGCTTGTCCCCAAATACCAGCGCAAGGACTTTTTGCCCTTATCTCTCTGCTTCTTGTAACCCCATTTCCATCTTCAAATGCACTACCTAGCCTTCAATGCAACAGATTTTTGTCTGCACATTTAGCCATGTCTCATGTCCTGTATTTAGAAATATTTTCTGTTTCTGTGAGATTCTCCATCGACCATAGTAAGCACTGCGTTAAATGCTTTACATGGACCATCTTGTTTAATATTTATATTTCTATGAAATAGGCACTATTATTATCCCCATTTTATAGATGAGGAAACTAAAGCTGAAGTGAAATACTTTGTCCAAAGTCTTAGAATTAGTAAGGGCCAGAGCTGAGATCTGATCAGACAGACTAAAGCTGTTCAGAACTTTGATGTTAATATCTTGCTTCTCACATTGGACAAAGCTTTCAAAGAGCAAAGTGTTAGTTGAGTGTCTTTGTTTTCCTCCTTGTGCCTAGAACACTCAAATATTTGTTCATTTCAAAGAGCCTAGGAAAAGCCAGGATAACAACCAGAACCTATAAAACTAGTAGACCTAGAAATATGATTCCCCCAAAGGAGACCCTGCTTTTATTCCTGATGATGTTAAAATGCCTAGAATAGGAAAATTCAGTTGAAGGACAACCTTAAATAAAAGTTATATTAATCCAAATGAGTATTCCTACAATATTCAGCCCTGGGTTGAATTTTAGAACCCTCTTTATGCTTTGTTAGTAACAAAGCTGTTATAAAAATAATTTGATAAGACAGTCCATTGCAATGGTGTGACTTCACTGTGCAAAAAGGGTGCCTTAGCCCACAGTCTGAGCATACTCAACTTATGTAATGCTAACATAATGGATTATGCATATTGTATCGGGTTAAAAAGGAAACTCAGTGAAGTATTACAGCAATTTAAAAGATATATATCGGGGCTTGTTCAGCAGAGATATTTAAAATTTAAACCTGTTTAAATATTCAACTGAAACTAAAATAAAATTCTGAAAAATGGAATTCAATGAAAAGCTCCATTAACAGTAAAAATGCTTCTCCAAACCCATTTGGCTCTAATAGAAACCCATCGAGTGAGGGTTTCATTGTTCGGGCACCAGCCAAGGGAAAAATTATACATACGTTTGAGTAGAAGAATATCAGTGGGACTTTCTGTGGCATGAGCTTCCCTTAGAAAAGTAAGAGAAAAGAGGGAACTCAGACCAACACTCAAATTAGGCCATGATTTGTTTAAAATGGTCTGGAGAGCTTTCTTAAAGAGCATCTTTGTATTTGCTCCTTTGCTTCAGGAGCAAATTCCATTTCACCTTCCACATCAGATGTGATTGTTAAAAAAAAAAACAAAAACTGGCACCTTTTGCTGCAATATCAGGATACTGACCAATTTGCCTCCCAAGAGCCAAGTTTTATTTCTCTGATAAACATCCTGCAGGATGTTTTTATTCCATTAATTGAAATGGTGGCTTGCACAGAAATGCACCGCTTTATCAAGGTCTGCTTGAGTATCAGGCTCAGGCTGAGCCCCAGCATTTTCATGCTGCTGTTCTCCTGACAGCAAACACACGAGGATTCTGAAACATAATTAAAACAATCACTAAGAATTAGCTAGCTCGGTGACTGCACTCAAACAGCAAACCCAGAGAAGTAAATGGGGAAACGTATGGGTAAGTGAACAGGAGCTTTGCAGAGATGGAGAGAAGGCTGTTAGGAGACATAAAATGGAGGGTATTATGAGAAGAAATATAGGATAATATAAACAGAGTCTCTAATCCTGAGGACTGTAAATCCCTTTTCCTTAATTGGTTTAGAAACTGTGGTCTGTAATGTGAGACGGAGGGCGCTGGCTTCCTTTCTTCTTTGCTGCCCAGAATCACATTAAGTGGAAAACAATAGTGAGGCTGACAGCTCCCTTTCTGTGGGGCATTTAGAGCTAATCTGCTATTGAGACTAATACAATTACATGGGATTAGAGCACTGCCAATGATACAGAGATTGGGGAACTCTCAGGGGACGAAAAACCAGGCATTTTCATGTGGGGTACAGGGTTTAAGAGGGATAGAGGTTCAAGTCTGTGATACTCCTAATTATTCAAAGATAGAAAAAACCAGGAATTGGTAATTCATTCAGGATCTTGATGATGTATTTTAATCCAAATACAATTCTTGTTTGTGATTTCTTCACCAGTGCTGTACACTGCTTCCCAGGTGGCTCAGTGGTAAAGAATCCGCCTGTTAGTGCAGGAGATTCAGAAGACCAGAGTTCAATCCCTGGGTTGGGAAAATCCCCTGGTGGAGAAAATGGCAACCCATGCTCATGTTCTTGCCTGGAAAACTCCATGGACAGAGAGGCCTGGTGGGCTACAGTCCATGGGGTCACAAAGAGTTGGACATGACTGAGCAGGTATACATGCTGTACACTGGCTTGCTTATTTTTAAAGATTTACAATTAAATTTAGAGATCCCCTAACAGGAGTGCACCTTTCTACTTGCTCTCCTGATGTGTGAGCAAAGCAGGTAGGCATTTTTATGCCTACTTTACAGGAGAGAAAACTGGATTTTAGAGAAGGTAAGTAATTTGCCTAGACACGCATACAAAAATGTGAAACCCAGGATTCCAACCCAAGACTTTGTAAGCCTGGAGTTTATTCTTTCTATGACCCCATGGTACCTTTTCGGTCCATGGCAACTAGTATGGATGTGTGATGCTGTGTCTCTGGGTTTCCCATACCCAGCATCAATTCCCCTGATCTCTCATTGGGGAACTTTAACACCAAACTAAGGTATGGGCATATGACCAAGTCTTGCCCATTCTCAAGTACCAATTGTGTTGAATTGCCAAGTGCATATTCTGTCTATATAATCTATGTTTATCCATTGTTTATGGAACATTTTGCCATGTCGATTTTGGAAGTGCTTAACTTCAGACTATTTCTTTCTTGGAAACATGAAACCCCTCTTTAAACAATTAAAACTCTATAATTTGCTGAAAATGTCTTATTTGGCTTTCAAAGTTTGAGGAGAGGAAGCAAGAATTAGAAACTCATAGTCTTGCCGCTGCGGGACAACTGAAGAGATATTACAATCATGCCTTAATTTGTTTCTTCATGTGTGTTCATCATATTTCTTGAGTACTCAACTGTAATGATGGTATTGAATAAAACATAAAAAGTGGGATCCTTAAAGCTGTAGCTCATTCAGGAAATGGGGAGTTAGAGAGTCCAGGTCTGGCCTGGTTCCTGACAGAAACTGTACTCCTGTGGGTTGGAAAGTTCTATCATTTCCAGAAGCTAAAGGTCATGGAAAAGACTGCCAGAAAAGAGAGAGAATTTTAAA
This sequence comes from Aepyceros melampus, assembly GCA_006408695.1. Classification (NCBI taxonomy): domain Eukaryota; kingdom Metazoa; phylum Chordata; class Mammalia; order Artiodactyla; family Bovidae; genus Aepyceros; species Aepyceros melampus. The sequence goes on along the minus strand of SJXQ01007297.1, from coordinate 87,714 downwards.
GATGATGTCTTTTCTTTTTAGGTACTCACTGTGTGTGGGTGTTTATACACCTTTATTTGAGATGATCCCTGCTAGTTTGTGCAAGAACCTTGGTGCATTGACATGCTTTTGGGAAACTATGGACATGGGAGTGATTTAAGGACCTCTCAAACAGATGTAGTGGTTGGGTGAGCAGAAGGTTAAATTCAGGGACGCTAAGTCCACTTCTTCTAAAATACTGAGAAAGATTTGCTTTCTTTGCAGAATGACCGTTAGGGTACCTCTGTTATGTAGTATCCTCAGCCGTAGAGGATGGAGCTCTCGATGGCTCATATCACTCTATTCTCTGATGTAGCCACCACACCTGGTCATTATTTGTTTATTTTTTTAAAGGAACAAAGCAACAGGCTCTCTACTCCCAGGCAGTGGGGAAAGACATTCCTTTCCTATTTTCATGAAGCTCCAGAGGCCTTTCCCCTCTTTAGAGCTATCAAGCCCCGAGTTTGAAGAACCTTCAGGTATGTCATCAGAGGCTATGTCATGATTTGTAAGTTACCTCCTGAGGAAGGGCCAGTCTTATTATTCCCATTTTGCACATTTTACATAGTAGATCAATTTCCAATTCCCAACAAGTGAACTTCCCAAAATTTTATACAGTGATACTTAACTCCGATCATATGGGCATAAAAATATGCATACCCACTGGAGCATTGTTAAGATTTCAGGAAGAAAATTTTATTTCACCTTAAAATACGACCTATAGAGCCTAATTGTGAAAAATGCATTGTGTGTGGGCCTCGTTTGAATATTTAGATGTGGAAGAATGTGAGCAGTCGCCAGATAATATAATTTTCACCCAGGCAAATATCGAGCACTGTGAAGAAAATGCAACTTTTGCAGTGTGATTTATATATACTTATATACCCTTCATTTTGAGTCTACGTGAAATGCAGACATTTATAGTTCTATAACCAGAGGAATAAAATTTGAATGTGTAGTAAAATGAGAAATGTATTTTAAATGGGCTTTTGAAGCAGAACTGGGGAAGTCGTCAGGAGGCCACAGTCACTAATATCATTGGTTATTTCGCTAGATGGCTGCTCAGATGGAAGCCTGGCAGGCACAGGATTGAATTCGGGCTGATGGGCATGGGAGATGGAGTGACGGCTTCCCAGAAAAGATTGAGATACAGCAACATGGTAATCCAGGCTGGCCAGAATGCATGCCACAAAGCCACTGTGAGAAACTCCTCCTTCCTTTGTGATGCATCCTTATTTTTTTTTTTTACTTTTATAAGAAGAATGAAAAAAAAAATTTTATGATTTGGCACAGATCATTGCCCATAGTTTTCTATTTCAAACATCTCCCAGCTGTGTTCTTTTGTCAGATTTACAAAAGATATAACCATTGTTTCCACAAAACATTGGAATATTGACTGGTTATTTGCCCATGGGCACCTATCGTGCCCAATATAACTCCTCGCATGATAAACGCCACTCATGGGCCCCAAGCGATATGAGCGAAATAGGGAGCTTTAAAGAGTGTTTCTTGCTGTGATGGGCAGCTGGTGTTGTTGGTTGTCCTCTCCTTCAGAGGGGCCCTAACAGAACTCGACATTCCAGTTGGAAATTTGTGTCATGTGGTTTGAATGGAGATTAATCTGTTCCCCCTCCAAACTCTATCACAGAGATGTCATGAACCAAAGCTGGGTCAATCAGAGTCCACAGAATTTTTCCTACACTTTAAGGGAAGACTGGTTTATTCCAATAGTCTTACTAAGCTGAGGGATATAGGCTAGGGGTTGCTGGCAGCCATTTTTATTAAGTACCACATGGAGAAAAACATCCTAGACAGACAAGCCAAGCTGAGTTCAGAGATGGAGAGACAACAAAACTCGTTACCTAATTTGAGTCTCTGGATCCAGCCATGCTTGATTCCAGTAACAACCCCCTTTTCCAGTTTTGTGAGCTAATAAACTTCCTCTTTTGCTTAATGGAGTTTTAGTTGGGTCTCTTCTATTATTTACCACCCCCAAAAAAACCCTAATAAACTTAAAGTTTACAAGAAGACAATGTATTTCATTTATATTTGCCAGCCTTCTCTGTAGCCTAGGTTAGGGACACATGACAAGTTCCTGCCAAAAGACTGTGAGCAGATGTGATCAAAAGCAGAAGCATTCAAGAAATAGTATACCTTGTCCAGCTCTCTTTTTCATTTTTGCAGAGACTTGGAGGCCATATCTATAAGATCACATGGCTAGAAAATAACAGAGCCCATATCTGCATGGACCACTTACACCATGCAGAACAGAGCCCCCTGCCAACCTTTGCTGTGTTCAGTTCAGTTCAGTTGCTCAGTCCTGTCCAACTCTTTGTGACCCCATGAATCGCAGCACGCCAGGCCTCCCTGTCCATCACCAACTCCCAGAGTTCACTCAGACTCACGTCCATTGAGTCCGTGATGCCATCCAGCCATCTCATCCTCGGTCGTCCCCTTCTCCTCCTGCCCTCAATCCCTCCCAGCATCAGGGTCTTTTCCAATGAGTCAACTCTTCGCATAAGGTGGCCAAAGTCCTGGAGCTTCAGTTTTAGCATCATTCCTTCCAAAGAAATCTCAGGGTTGATCTCCTTTAGAATGGACTGGTTGGATCTCCTTGCACTCCAAGGGACTCTCAAGAGTCTTCTCCAATACCACAGTTCAAAAGCATCAATTCTTCAGCGCTCAGCCTTCTTCACAGTCCAACTCTCACATCCATACATCACCAAAATTTAAGGAATATTTTTTTATAGGCACACAGGGGCTTGTGAAGAAATTAGACTTAGTTATGGAAAAATTAAGCACTTTATTTTTTTCTTTGTTTTGCTGAATTTGTGGCTAAGATCCATGTTCATTGATTAGCTTTACATAAGGCTTCTTCATAAGAAGTGGAGGTAGGAGATGTCTAAGAAAACACAAAAGAACCAAGAATAGGGAGATCATGAGCATAGGAGCGGTCCTTGGTGTTATGCCCAGAGAGTCATAGAGATCACAGCCTCAAAGGAAACCAACGTTCACCAAGTCCAACTGTGGGATCCAGCACTTTACCTATGTTATTTCACTCCACTGTCACCAACAAACCAGGAGATGATATAAATGCCATTGTATTGACAATGAAACTGAATTCCAGAGAGATTAAGTAGAGCCACAGATTACTGGCTAGAAAAGCTTTGAACTCTATACGTCCAACTGCACAATCTAGCCTAAGTTAGTCTGTTATTACTGCTAAATGTAATATAAATGTTACTTAGAGATAATCCTTTCCAGATGCACTCAAAATACCAGTCTCCCTGGTCCATCTTTCAACCCAGAGAAAGCAAGATTCTCTCACGTCTGGTTTGAGTTCTTGGGTTCAACCATGTCAGGGTTGCAAAACTCACCCCTCCCAGTCCCCTGACAACTTAATTTCCCTGTTCCTGGATTCTTATATTCCTTGTCTGTCCACCATTGAATATGGTATTCCTTGTCTGTCCACCACTGAATATGACAGTCTTTTTCTTCAACACCCCATCTGGGATATTGCCCTTCTTACCTTAATCAGTTTTGCTATTGGGTTCACAGTCAGCTGAGGTCCCTCATTCCCAGCTCTTCATCTTCTCTAACCAATTTCTCTTTGCCCTGACAAACCTCCTGTTTGTACCCATTTCTAACTCATTTGTCAGCCAAGGTGCTTCTTTCAGGTTGACGTACAGGTTTCCCAATCCAGATCTAATCATTTTCTGTGCTTATCAAATGCTGCCCCATCATTCCTATATCTTTGCAGTATTAGCAGTCTCAAAAAACATCAATGACCTCTTCTGCGTCTCTGGTCAAATAGGACTTAAATTTCATTTAATGGTATTTGGTGAAGAAGAATATTTCTTCTTAAAGGTCTAACTTATCTTTGACTCCATAGGGATATCTTACTCTAAATCCTCATGTATTTTGTGCCAAATAGACATTGCTATCCAAAATGGAAACTATGAAATTAAAGAGAAATTGGTCATTGTGGGGTTCCCACAACTAGACACCAAACACAGGAGTATACCCAGCAGTTTGAAGGGGAGTCTTGGGCCTTCAATAATACAGAACCAGACAAAACCATCTATTGCTTCCTTGCCATAAGTTAAAAACCAAACAAAGATGTAGATGAATGTGTAACTTTCCCAAAGGTACATCTGGAAAGGAGACCAGGATTAATTCTCTGAACTCCCATGAAAGGAGTTTATGATGTGTGATTATGATGTGTGCACAAGGCATCCATGCAGTCACACTTAAGGGCTGTCTCTGTGCTGGGACACAGTTACTGTTCAGTTGCTCAGTAGACTCTTTGCGTCCCCATGGACTGCAACTTGCCAGGCTTCCCTTCTTCACTATCTCCTGAACTTTGCTCAAACTCATGTCCCATTAAGTCATTGATGCCATTCAACTATCTCATCCTCTGTCACACAGTTCTCCTTTTGTCTTCTGTCTTTCCCAGCACCAGGGTCTTTTCCAGGGAGTTGGCTTTTTGCATCAGGCAACCAAAGTACTGGAGCTTTAGCTTCAGCGTCAGTTCTTCCAGTGAGTATTCAGGGTTGATTTCCTTTAGGATTGACTGGTTTGACCTCCATGCTGTCCAAGGGACTCTCGAGAGTCTTCTCCAGCACCACCATTAGGGCTCCTTATGGCCCATCACTGAAGTCAGCATTTATGAAAGCTCAGACAGCAGTGCTTGTGCTCAGTCACTCTGTCGGGTCTGACTCTCTGTGACCGCATGGACTGTAGCCTGCTAGACTCCTCTGTTCATAGGATTTTCCAGGCAAGAATACTGGAGTGCATTGCTATTTCCTCCTCAGGGTATCTTCCTAACTCAGCAATTGAACCCGTATTTCCTGTGTCTCCTGCATTGGCAAGTGGATTCTTTACCACTGAGCCACCTGGGAAGGCCCTCAGGCTGCAGATTAACCAGCTGATTCTGGCCTTTTTCCCACCAATGACTAAAATAATGCACAAAAGTGCAGATAGTACACCTCTGTGAACATCGCATTGTCATGAACTCATCTCTGAGACAGTGAATTCCTGGAGGCTCAGAGGGTAAAGCGTCTGCCTGCAGTGCAGGAGACCTGGGTTCAATCCCTGGATGGGGAAGATCCCCTGGGAGAAGGAAATGGAAACCCACTCCAGTATTCTTGCCTGGAGAATCCCAAGAATGGAGAAGCCTGGCAGGCTACAGTCCATGGGGTCGCAAAGAGTCGGACATGACTGAGCAGCTTCACTTTCACTTTCATAGGTTTTTTCAACATTCATTTTGTAATCAGATCGTTTTTGCCTTTGACATCTGCCAATTCATTGTCTAAGAAGAAATTACTGAACTTATAGAGTTGTCGTTTAAAAAATGAATGTGGCTTATTATCTTTGTTTATATCTTTCAGATGGCTCTAAACTATCAATCCAGAAGACCTCTGAAGATTTTTGGGGGAAAAAAGTGTAACCTAGATAGCATATTGAAAAGCAGAGACATTACCTTGCCGGCTAAGGTCCATCTAGTCAAGGCTATGGTTTTTTCCTGTGGTCATGTATGGATGTGAGAGTTGGACTGTGAAGAAGGCTGAGCAATGAAGAATTGATGCTTTTGAACTGTGGTGTTGGAGAAGACTCTTGAGAGTCCCTTGGAGTGCAAGGAGATCCAACCAGTCCATTCTGAGGGAGATCAACCCTGGGATTTCTTTGGAAGGCATGATGCTAAAACTGAAGCTCCAGTACTTTGGCCACCTTATGCGAAGAGTTGACTCACTGGAAAAGACCCTGATGCTGGGAGGGATTGGGGGCAGGAGGAGAAGGGGACGACCGAGGATGAGATGGCTGGATGGCATCATGACTCAATGGACGTGAGTCTGAGTGAACTCCGGGAGTTGGTGATGGACAGGGAGGCCTGGCCTACTGCGATTCATGGGGTCGCAAAGAGTCAGACACAACTGCGTGACTGAACTGAACTGACAGTCAAAATAAAACACTACACTTTACCCATTAACAATGTGTTGATTTTTGCAATAATTTCTCATTAATTTAATTGAAATTTGAGAGTAGGCAGAAGTCCCTGTCATCTGGACCTAAATGTACAGCTTAACACTGGGGCTTCATAAGGGACTGGGTGGGAGAAAGGGAAACAGGTGTCTAGTTTCTTCGTGGCCTGTCCCTCTCTAGCTGTTAGGCTTTGGTCAAAGTATCACACCTTTCAGCCTTCTGGTTTCCTCCATTGTTAAACATGGTGGTTGGAGCCAGAGTTTCTCTAAGGTACCCTCCTATTTTGTAACGTTCTGTTCCTCTACAATAATTCTCTTTCTTCAAACAGCATATCATTTTTCTCACTGCACAGCTTTCTTCCCACATCTCTTTCAGGCAAACTCTTATTTAGCCTTCAGATCCTAGCTCAAACATTGCCCTTTCTTTGGTTCTCATTAGACTTAAGATACCTTCTCCTAAGCTTACATTTTACATTATAAAGAGGTCACCCTTTGTATTCTTGAACTATGCATACTATGGTAGACAGAATAACATCTTTCCAAAACATCCATGCTCTAATCCTAGAACCTGTGAATATGTTATTCTCCATGGCAAAAGGGACTTTGTAGATATGACTAAGTTAAGGATCTTGAGAAAGGAATATGTATTATCCTGAATGATTTAGGTGATGGTGGGTGGAGCCTATGTAATCACAGAGGTTTTATAAGAGGGAGGCAAGAGGGTCAAAGTTAGAAAAGGAGATATAACACTGTGTATGTGCTAGGTTGCTTCAGTCGTGTCTGACTCTGTGACCCTATAGACTATAGTCCGCCAGGCTTTTCTGTCCATGGGATCTTCCAGGCAAGAATACTGGAGTGGGTTGCCATTTCCCCCTCAGGGAATCTTCCTGACCCAAGGATCAAACCCACCTCTCTTATGTCTTCTGCATTGACAAGCAGATTCTTTACCACTGAGCCACCTGGGAATCCTGATGTAATATTGGAATGATGCAGTCTGAAGGTGTAGAAGGAGCCATAAGCCAAAGACTATAGGCTTCTAGAAGAGATGGAAAAGGTAAAAACAAAAATGGCAGAAAGAAAAAGGAAACAGATTCTTCTTTGTTACTCCCAGAAAGAACACAACTGCTCAGTTGTTAACACTTAGCTTTAGACTTCTGAGGTTCAGAAATATAGGAGAACAAATGCATGTTATTTTAAGCCACTAAGTTTGTGGTAATTTGTTATAGCAGCAATTCAAAACTAGCACAGAGACTATGATATAGCATACCATATTATAACTATTTATGTGACTGCTTTTCTTCTTGCTGGTCAATGAACTTCTTGAGGGCAAGTACCAATTTTATTTTGATCGTTATATTCTCAGTTCTTAGACTAGTCCATGGCATATAGTTGATACTCAAAAGATATTTGTAAAATGAATGAATAGATGAATAAATTTTATTTTACAAAATAATGTCAAAATTTAAAGGATAAGTGACTTGCTCATGGCTTCACATGGCTGCCCAAATGCTGTGCTTACTCTGAGATGTGGTATTTTTGTGACTAATGTTTTCACTAAGAGTACAGTACCAGAAAGGTTTAAGAATTGTCACTTTATATGAAACCACATTACACAAATCTAGATCCCTGGGTAGAGACTGGCTTTTATTTATTTATTTCAGGAATAATTCTTGTGATTCTATAGGAAAAATAAAAAAGAGTTAAGCATTGGCAGAGTGTATTGTAGGATACAGTTTTCCTTGGAGCTCTTTCAATGATTCGATCTAATGCTAAGTAGTCCAGATTTTGAGTAGTAAAAATATTATGTGCACTTCATCTGTTTGTTTAAAATGGGCTTTCTAAACAAAACCTACACTTAGCTGAAAGTTACCAGTGTCCGTGGATGTGAATGTGTATATTACACATCACAGAGTGGAAAAGGGATTGGCTAGGGGAAGGGGAGAAAGGAAAGACCCCCCATCACCTTCTGAGTAAAAGAACAGCTAAACTCCCCCGGCTTCTCATTATGGCTCCATCCAGGCCATGAGGGGAACATTTTTGAGCAGGAGTCCTTGGAAGAAAGAGCAAACGTGACTGCCATTTAAACTGCAGATGGTCAGTGTTGTCTCAATCTTTGTGTGAACAGCTGCTTGTTGTGCTCTCACTCTTCAAGGAGAGTTTCTTCTGTTGTTTGGCAAGTTTCTTTGCCCAGAAGTTATTCCTATTTGACGAGGAGAGGAGTTGGCCTGACGACATTTTGTAAGAAGAGTTTAACTATTTTCAAGCAAGTCTCCCTGGGAGAGAAAAGTCTACAAATGTTCATGCTAGCAATGTACCTTCATTCAAATGGTTCAAACCTGCTATGAAGAACTTACTATTTGATTTTATTGTAGAAGTTCAAATTCTGCTTTTCATCAGAAAATCCATATTTAAACTTTCACTTATATTTGCAACTAGAGAATTTAGGAACCAGCTACCCACAAGTACTTTTTGAATGCCTAGTCCTCAAAGGTGAGACAAAAAAGAATAAAATACAGTATGTTTCCATGATTGAACTTTCAGTGTCACTGAGGAGATAGGAAATTGCCCACACTAGTGAAAGATTAGTGTCCAAGGCACATGTACTATATATTCTTTTGTAGATTTTTTTTTAATGTGGACCATTTTCAAGCCTTTATTGAATTTGTTACAATATCATTTCTATTTTATGTTTTGGTTTATTGGCCAAAAGGCAAGTGGGATCTTCGCTTCCTGACCAGGCACTGAACCCACACCCATGCATTGGAAGGTGAAGTCTTAACTACTAGACTGCCAGGGAAGTCCCTATATGTTTTTATTGAAAAGATACATTGAAATCAAATAGTCTGGGGGAGAAAACTACGCTTACTCTCCTACCGCTCTGGCCCAACCATTTTCATTTGCATATTTCTTCCTTGCCATTGTGGCCATAAGCACAAAAGCAATATGCAGTAACAATATGTTTCAGCCTCACCATTATCACCCCACAGTTTGTTTTTTGTTCCTCATGTGGTATGGGAAAGTGGTACACAATATGTTGAGAAGTTTTCAGAACACATTTTTAGAATTTTCACAGTATAGCAGTTAAGAAACTCATTTTCCTATCTTTCCATGCTTGTCACTTTGTCACTCAGGTCTCAGCTCAAACGTTGCCTCTTCAGAAAGACCTTTGTTGACAGCCCAGTCTAATGCAGTGCTCTAACCTGTCACGGTCACATTATACTATTTAATTTTCTTCACAGTCCTTTTTTCAATATAAAATCCCTTTTTCCCATTTATGTGTTTGCCTGTGTGTTCTCTCCTAGCCCATACTAGAAAGAAAACTATGTTCTCTGCTGTCACAGATACATTTCAAATACCTAGAATAGCACCCATGGTATTGTGGGATTCCCCTTCCCCCATAGTTGGGACCGAATTAATGAAATACAAACTGTCAGTCTTTGTCTAATGCATAATTAATATTACTCATAGACGAAAACACCAACCAAAATTGACAATGACTAAAACGTGCACACAGAAAAACGTACTATAAATGAAAAATTGACTGAAAGAATCAATCTTGTTGGTAACATTGAAAATTCAAAAATTGGTCTCAGAGAAAATATACTTTCTTGAAATAATTGACACAAACAAAACAGACAATAGCTAAAATTGCATTTATGAAATTTCACTGTTGACTAAAAAGTGGCAGAAGAAACAAATCTTCTAAAGAAAATTTATATCTACAAAATTTGACCCTGGACAATTATGCTTATGGAAGTAGGGGTCTTAAAAGAAAACCTGTAATAGCAGAAGATATAATAGGTAACGTTTTATATGTTTGGGGAAAAAAACCTGATGGATAAATCAAATTTTCATCATAAAATTCATGAGAAGGAATTGATTTTGAGAAAAATAATTTCAGTTAAATGAAAATAGAAAAAATGGAAACTGTTTAAATGGTTATATAGAATTGATCAAATAATGAAATTGCCTTAATGTAATTTGATTCAAAAAAGTCTTTCTTGGCAATGCTGATATAATTCTGATTAAAATGATTGTGTTCATAAATATGGAATCAATACATTCTTATGGTTGAAATGGTGAGATAACATCTCCCTACAATCTGGCCATTTACACAGCTTTAGACCAATATAATAATACACCAGTAAATTGTGAATCACAATTCACAGTGTGTAATATGCTAAGAATAAAACAATATCATCATAAATCATCGGGGGAGTCTCAGAAAACAGGGCAGCCGATAACCAGCTGACCAGCCTTGGAAAAGTCACTCAGTCCCTCTGGGTCTTAGACATATTCAATAAGAATTTGAGTGGCAAATTTAGACTAAAGTCAACTCCAGAGAGCTGACAAAGAGAACATGTGTATTACTGAGAATGGAACAGAAATACTGGGTAACAGGATATTATGGGCTAACCTTTAGTGACCATCAACGTTTGGGTATGGAAAGATGACAAAGCACTGGAAAAGAAGCAGACAGGAGCAAGTAAACCAGAGACAAGGCTGGTATAATGTGAGAGGTGAAGAGCTGAGTAGCTTCGAAAGCAGACAATCTGATACTGTTGGGAGAAAATGTCAAAAACAAAAAGAAGGTTCTAGAATATGCCTAGATGACCAACTTTAAAATAGAAGCAATAGTCTTGGGACATCATAAGAGGAGGTGATCTTTGAGGACACAAGAATACTAGGAGCTTGAAGGAGAGACCTCTTGGTCAGAGCTTGTTGGTTTCTTGGTGACAGTACCTGAACTTGAGCAAACACAGGCAACGGGGTGAATTTACCACCTCACTTGTTCAAACCCCAGATGGGGCCTGGGTGTGGTAGCTTCAGGAATGGATATAACCAGGGACTGAAAGGCCTCGGACTGCCAGGACTTTCCTTACTCTACCTCTGCTTCTCTTTTAGTTTGGGCTTCATTTTCTCTTACTGTAGACTAACTTTCTATACTTGGCACAGAGAATTGGGCTGGTAGCTCTTACAACACTAACTTTGCCACCAAAGACATTTCCTTATATCCAATATGAAAAATCTTGCAGGAATGCCTGGACAATCACTATTGCCAGGGGGACAGACCGTATGAGAAGGTCCAGGAAAACAAGGCAGTCTCTGGAAGAAAGGAGATTCCTGGCTCCCAGAACACAGAAGAGCATGCAACAAACACAGGCAATGGGGTGAATTTACCCCATTATGTCCCCGGCAAGCAGTTAGGAAATGTATATGCCTTTAAAACTGAACAAAAGACGAACGTGTCTAAAGGCCTAAGGCAAGATCACGTTGAGAAGGAGAAAAGATAAAAATGAAGAAAAAGGAGATGGAGGAAGGTGAGAATACCAAGCCAATGCCCACTAGATGAGAAGTGAACCAGAATGGAGGTCTACATGCAGAGGGGTTGGAGGAGTCCTCTTTCCTGCTTAGTCTCAGTCCTTCCTTGATTTCTCCATCTCTTACTCCTTTAGCTGGATGGTCCCATTGGCTAGTCCAACAGGTCCGCTCTTTAGTTCAGAGTTTCTCTTCCTCCCTTCTGATCCAGCACTTGATTCAGACTTCTCCTTCCATGATGGATCTGCAGAACTGGGTAGTGCTATGCACCTTGGATGTGTTCTCCTTCCCAGCTGGGCACTAAGAAGGCTGGGCAGGAGAACACTGGGCCTCTCAGGTCCCAGGGAGGGACAGAATCAGGAGCACAGATAGAGAATTCAGCATTTGCAAAGAAGGCAGAGTGGGAATCTTTCTCACAGACAAACTAAAAGGAAAAAACGGTGGATATACTTCTGTAGAGACATATTTGGGGAGATAAAGAAACAGGTTAGAGTAAAAGAAAGGGTTAATGAGAGAATCAGGGAAGATGATTTCAGTCTCCAGAAAAGCAGAAGTCTGAACCATCAACTGCTAAGAAGGATGGGAAGAATAGAGGCGTTATGAGTGTGTTAGTCCCCTGTGTGCGTACAAGTTTAGTCGCTCAGTTGTGTTTGACTCGTTGTGACCCAAGGATTGTAGCCTGCCAGGCTCCTCTATCCATGAGATTTTCCAGGCAAGAATAGGAGTGGAGTGAGTAGCCATTTGCTTCTCCAGGGGATCTTCCTGACACAGGGATCAAACCCAGGTATCCTGCACTGCAAGGGGATTCCTTACCATCTGAGCCACCAGGGAAGCCTGTGTTACTTCCCTAGGCCTGTGCTAATGACTACAAGCCAGGTAGCTCAAAACAACATAAATTTATTCTCTCATGCTTCTAGAGGCTGAAAGTGAACGTGAAGTCACTCAGTCGTGTCCGACTCTTTGCGACCCCATGGACTGTAGCCTACCAGGCTCCTCTGTCCATGGGATTTTCCAGGCAATAGTACTGGAGTAGATTGCCATTTCCTTCTCCAGGGGATCTTCCCAACCCAGGGACTGAACCCAGGTCTCCCACATTGTAGACAGATGCTTTATCTTCTGAGCCACCAGGGAAGTGACTTTCTAGAGGCTGGAAGTCCAAAATAAAAATGTTTTCAGGACTGCATTCCCTCAGAAGCCTCCAGGGGAGAATTTATCCTCATCTCTTTTAGCTGATGGTATTGCTAGCATTCCTCGCTTGTGACTGCATTCGTCCAAGCTCTGGTCCTGTTCACAAGGCCTTCTGCTGTGTGTGTGACCTCTCTCTGTCATTGGATTTAGGGCCCACCAGATATACCAGGATGACCTCATCTCAGGGTCCTTAAATTAATCACCTTTCTCCAAGCAAGGTAACAATCACAGACTGGGGCTGAGATGTACATATTTTTTTGAGGCCCACTATTCCTATAGTCATGTATAGATGTGAGAGCTGGACCATAAAGAAGGCTGAGTGCCCAAGAATTGATGCTTTCAAACCGTGGTATTGGAGAAGACTCTTGAGAGTCCCTTGGACTGCAAGGAGATCAAACCAAGTCAATCTAAAGGAAATCAGTCCTGAATATTCATTGGAAGGACTGATGTTGAAGCTGAAGCTCCAATACTTTGGCCACCTGATGTGAAGAAATGACTCATGGAAAAGACCCTGATGTTGGGAAAGATTGAAGGCGGGAGGAGAAGGGGATGACAGAGGATAAGATGGTTGGATGGCATCACTGACTCAGTGGACATGAGTTTGAGCAAACTCAGGGAGGTACTGAAGAACAGGGAAGCCTGAAGTGCTGCAGTCCATGATGTTGCAAAGAGTCGAGCATGACTTTGTGACTGAACAATAAAAACAACAACCACCATTCAACCATTATATGGGGAGTGGAAGAGGTCTGGGTTAACTGATACAGAAAGGCAGCCTTGGGGCATGGAAGAAAAGAACAAATATGAGTGTGGAAGTGGCCAAGTTGGATTTGGACACGTGAATTATCATGGGTCAAGACTGCATGATTCTCCAGCAGTTTTTGGCAGCCGGGAAGCAAGAGCAGAACAAGCAGACAGAGAGGTAACTTGGAATATGGTGTTTATAGGTGGGATTAACAGAGGGTTAAGGAAGTGAAGTGAAGTGAAGTGAAATGAAGTGAAGTCGCTCAGTCGTGTCCGACTCTTTGCGACCCCATGGGGTGTAGCCTATCAGGCTCCTCCGTCCGTGGGATTTTCCAGGCAAGACTGCTGGAGTGGATTGCCATTTCCTTTTCCAGGGGACCTTCCCGACCCAGGAGTTGAACCCAGGTCTCCCGCACTGCAGGCAGACGCTTTACCATTTGAGCCACCAGGGAAGAGTCCAAGAGGGTTAAGAAGATGAAAGATCTTCCCTTTCTTCCTTCCAACTGCAGAATATGTGATGTCTGTTTATTGGAGTGAAATAGTATATGTTAGGAGGAAGGCATGGCAACCCACTCCAGTATTCATGCCTGGTAAATCACATGAACAGAAGAGTCTGGCAGGCTAGATCCATGTGGTCACAAAGAGTCGGACATGACTGAAGTGACTTGGCAAGCAAGCAAGTATGTATTAAATCATCTTGTAAACTGGAAAGCATTTAATAAAATAAGGAGGTATGATTTTTATTTTTACTCATCACTCCTCCCTATACCTTATTCTTATCCCCAGACATATTCTTTTGTTTTTATTTTTGTTTAAGTATAGTTGATTTACAATGTTTTGTTGCTTTCTACTATACAGCAAAATGATTTGGTTATACACATACATGCATTCCTTTTTGTGGGTTTTTTTTTCTTCCATTATGGTTTATCTCAGGGTTTTGAATATCATTCCCTGTGCTATACAGTAGGATCTTTTTTTATCCATTCTCTATGTAATAGTTTGCATCTGCTCATCCCAGACTTCTAATCCACCTCTTCCCCTCCCTTGGCAAGCACAAATTTGTTATCTGTTTCTATTTGATAGATAATTTCATTGTGTCATATTTTAGACTCCATATGTAAGTGGTATTATATGGTACTTGTCTTTATCTTTCTGACTTCACTTAGTTTGATAATCTCTTGGTCCATCCATGCTGCTGCTTATGGCATTATTTCATCTTTTATGGTTGAGTAATATCCCATGATGTATGTATCACATCTTTACCCATTTTTCTTTTGATGGGCATTTAGCAGTTTTCCTGTCTTGACTATTTAAATGGTGCTGCTATGAACTTGTATCTTTTTGTGGTGCATGTATCTTTTTTAATTAGAGTTTTCACTAGACATACGCACAGGAGTGGGATTGCTGGATCATATGATAACTCTTAGTTTTTTTAGGGATTTCCATACTGTCCTCCACAGTGGCTTCACATTCCCACCATCTGTGTAGGAAGTTTCTCTTTTTTCCACACCCTCTCCAGCATTTATTATTTGTAGACATTTTCATGATGCCACTGACTGGAGCGAGGTGGTACCTTGCTATAGTTTTTATTTGCAGTTCTCTAGTAATTAGTTGTTGTTGAACATCCAGATATATTCTTATGATCCAACTCTACATTCCTTCCTATTTTCTCTCCAGTCCCCCATAAATGAAACTTTAAACAAAACCTCAATTTCAGTAAACCCAAACTTTTTTTTTTTTTCATGAATGATGCCTGAAATGGCCACAGGACTGAATACAATAGTCACTGAGAAATACAACGAGCTCTCCAGGCTCTTCAGTACCTTGGTGGTACAGTGTTTATCTGTATCACAAGGTTGTAAAAAACATGTTAGAAAATTTTCATTTATTGGTGGGATCAGACATTGCTCAGAAGTCAGACCTCTAGCTCATATTTCCAGGGCAATGCTCAACAGTTCCACCCCATCCGGGAAGGCTGGCTGGGGGAGTGAAAAAGCACAGGTTACTTCACAAGCTGCTAGAGCTGTGATTTTTAAAGTTCATTTTCCCCCTTTATCTTTGTCTTTCTTTTTTATAAAAAGCAGCAGAGCTCTCTCCTCAAATGAAAGTTTATATCAAATAGATACAAGTGGAGCTGCCAGAGTTAAGGTAGGGGATGGGGACAAAAAAGTGCACCCCTCCTCCCAGTCTGCTTCCCCATCCCCTGGGGTCTCTCGCCAGCAGTCCCCTCTTCTGGTAGCTCCTGAGCACTTCTAAGCAACAATTTCTGAGCAGCTGCATGAGCAGTTGCGATGCAGGAGACACAGCTTCGATCCCTGGGTCAGGAAGATGTGTTGGAGGAAGAAATGGCAACACACTCCGATATTCGGCTACAGTCCTTGAGGTCACAAGAGCTGGACACGACTTAGCGACTAAACAGCAACAACAAAGTTGAAGGTAGAGAGGACAGAAGCAGCCTTCGGGCCCAGAGAAGTTCAAGATCTTGTCCACGGAGAGTCTGACTCAGACTGGGCTTGCATCAGTTAACTTTACTACTTAAACAGTGGAATTGCCAAATAGTAATACTTACATTGTGAGAGACTTCAGATAACATCCAGTCCAATTCTGTCTTTTTTTTTAATCAGTTCTGGGAATATTCAGTGATAACTTAACTGAAGTTCAACTGTTCTTTTCAACAGGAACATGTAACTTCTTTTGTCTCTCTGTGAACCTTGGCAAGAACACCATTTAAAAATATCTAATATAGAAGTTTACAGGATAAATGGTTCTATTTTCATGAGTATTGACATCTTACCATTTTTGAGAATGCTTACAGCCCAATTAAGTCTGTGAAGGAAGGGTAAATGTCAGGTCAGGCTCCACTTTATACTAATAACCTCATCTCATCAAGCTACTTCCTGAAGAATATCCTTGTCTCCTTCCCTCCATCCCTCTTCAAGACTTTTTTTTGTTTGTTTTGTTTACCAAATGTCTTTCTTCTAATCTGAGGGTAAGTTTTTTTTCCCTTAAACCTATTTATTTCTTAGCCATCTGACATGCCCAAGATAGCATAGCTCTCATAAGATCTGTTTTTACTGCACTGCATTTGGCGATTCTCCCTGCTTGAATAAACTTGCACACATTAAAAGTTTTACTAGAGGAGTGAGGATTGCAAATAGGTGTTAATAGGGCAGGCCTCCAAAGTGAGCCAAGTACAAAGGTATTTGGCAGAGGAATAAGAGTTCACTAACTCAAAACTAACAATGGAGTTAGATTCAGATGCCATTATTTTAGAAAGGCATTCAATCAAGTTCCTTAAGACAAATCAACTAATATTTATCCACAACCTCCTATGTGAAAGAAAATTATGTTGAATTCAGTTATGGGGGAAGGTGGGGATGCGAATACAAAGATAAGTAAGACAATTTCCTTTTCCAAGAAAATGACCATGTCACCAGAAGGATTAGTCAATGAACTGTAACACAGTACAAAGTTATTTAAGATAGAGGTTCTTTTCACAGTATTGATTCTTGCAATCCAACAACATGGTATATTTCTCCATCTGTTTGTGTCTCACTTCATTGTACAGCAGAAACTAATACAACACTGTAAAAGAGTTACACTCCAATTAAAAAATTAGGAAAAGTTAAAAACAAAACACAATGTCATGGAAATTTTACAAGTAAAATACACTAAAAGTAAAATGTATAAAGGTGAAAACATAATTTAAAAATAAAGAATTCAGATAAATGAAAAAAAAGATAGAAGTTCTTTGAGATAGCTATTTAAGTTATCTAAGTGAGAAGTGGGTCATCTGGATGTAGAGAATGCTGGCCATCAGTTAGAATGGAAAGAGGAGAAGATATTCGGACTGATTGAAGAGGCAAAAGACATACATTAAAATATCCACAGAGGAATGGGGGAGAAAGATAAATCACAGGTAATGTCATGGTTTAAAGTCTATATTTGTGAGAAAATGGAATGCCACCAGGAAAGTGAGGCAAAGAGCTGTAAAATAGTAAGTTTTGTTTTGGAAGGGCAAAGTGTGAGGTGCTAGGAAATCAATTCAGGTACAGATACTGATACTTATGAAATTGGAAGAACGGTGTCTTGAGCTCACCCTCAGAGGGAATTTAGCTCAGATCATCTCCACACGATGACTCACAAGACAGTGGATGAGATCCTACAAACCCAAAATAAATAAGTAAATGAATGAGGATAGAAGCAGAAAGGAGGAAGGATTAAAGCATTAGAGGAGGAGAGCTTCCAAAGGAAACAAAAACATATTCAAAGCTCAAAGGAAGATGAAGAGGATGAGGACTGAGATGTTACTGGAATTGGTAATTAGTAGCCACTGGGGGCTTTTATGAGAGCTGCAAGAGGATGGGGTGTTTTCCTTACCTCACTGTCCATGTTTATTTATCATCCCTGATATGTCAAAGCTGGAGTTTGTGACGGCTTCGATTCGATCTCCTGGTTTCTCTCTATGCAATTTTCCAGCTCCGTCAGAGAGCTGCTTCCTTATTTCCTCAGAATCTGGCCACGAGTTGCTGGCCAAAGCATGGATGAGTACCCCTGAGTCAGTCACCTCTTCTGATCCAACTGCCTTTAATAGGTGGCACTGGTGCCCATCATTACTGTATGGCTGCCCTTTCAGCAGGAACTGGCGTGAGGCCAGCACTGAAATTGCCATGTCTAGTGGACTATGTCCACAGTAACATGCTGAGTCAAAATGCAAGGATTCAAACTCTAGCTGACTCCTGGAATTTTAAATAGTACCTACAAGGGAAGATAAGTTCTCTTTACGCCAATATCTAATTAGTACATAGGTCAATATTAATAACACCTGTATTTGCATAGCACTTTAAACTTTTCAAATGCTTCTGTAAATATTATTCTAAAGGAGTTCCAGAGACAGAAAGGCATGTATAAACATATTCTACAAATGCACATACTTATTTCATGCAAATGAATTAATAAAAAATTATGTGATGACAATGTCTAAACAATGCCCTATAACACACTGTCTGTTGTGGTACTTAAAATGATAAAATCTGTCAACCTCCTTAGTTCTGTACTGTTAATGACTCTTCTGCAGGTGAGCAATAGCTATCATTAATTTGGAAGCCAAAGAATTTGCCTTTCCAAGAGCCACTGTTACCACAGAAATTGTTATTAGGCTGTAAAGATCCAAGTCCCTTCCTCTGAATGTGGTACCCTAGAGGTGGTGTTGGAAGTGGGGAGAAATCTCAGGTCCCGGCAGAACGAATCAACCCAATTCAAAGCATAGGGGGTCTTCTGAAATCTGAAGTAGCCATGAGAAAAACTGAGGCATTGTGAGTTAGTTGAATGAGTTGAAGTCATTCCACTGCTTATGCAGATCCGCTGGACAAAAATCCATATCTCCTAACTCTCAGCAGAGTAAGTACTCTTCCCAGTATTTCACTATTGAATAAGTAATGTGGCTTCAGAAGATGGAACAAGAAGAGTGGAAGGAAAGAAATATTTTAACTTCTGATCCACTACAGTCTTTGTTCTATTAAATGGACCACTCTGCACTCAATTATTTAAGCCAGAAGCATTTCCCTTTGCTTCCATCTGCCTAGTAACAATATCCAATAAATCACTAAGTCCTGTCACTATGTCCAAAATATACCTTGAATACACTCTTTCTTCTCTGTATTCCTTTGAACTGCAAGGAGATCAGTCCTATAGGAAATTAATCCTGAATATTCATTGGAGGGACTGATACTGAGGCTGAAGCTCCAATACTTTGGCCACCTGATGTAAAGAGTCAACTCATTGGAAAAAACCCTGATGCTGGGAAAGATTGAAGGCAGGAGGAGAAGGGGATGACAGAGGATGAAATGGTTGGATAGCATCACCGACTCAATGGACATGAGTTTGAGCAACTCTGGGAGATGGTGAAGGACAGGGAAGCCTGGTGTGCTGCAGTATGGGGTCACAAAGAGTTGGACATGACTGAGAGACTGAATAACAACCAGACTACTGCAAAAGCTTTAAAACTGGTGCCCTTGCTTCAACATTAGCCCACCTAAAGTCCATACTTCACAGACTGACCGGAGTAATCTTTTTATGCAAAAATTATATCTTGTTCCCCATACCACCACCTTTTCTTCACTGGTTTCTAGTTTCATTCAGAGTAAAACTGAAACTTCGAGCTCAGGCTCTGCGTGATCTTGGCAAGTCTACCAAGATCATTCTCTCTCCCTATCATTGACAATCCCAGGCACATCAGTCTTCTGACAATTCCTAGAATGTGCCAAGTGTCTCCTACCTCAAGACCAGCACACAGCCTTCCATATGCCTGGATGATGCATCCCCAGCTCCTTGCCTGTCTGACTCCTTGTTTCATTCTCATGGGAAGCTGCTCCATGACAACCCACTTTAAGTAGCCACCCACATCCCCTGATTATACTCTGCTACATCACTGTATATTTCTTCCCTAGAGATTATCACAATCTCTATGCATATCTTAAATGTATATAGCTATTTACTGTCTTTAGTCCCTATTGCAGTATAACCTCTGTGAGCTAGGTAATCTCATTTATTTGCCACTGTAGCCTCAGGGCAAAGCCTAATGCCTAGCATGCAGCTTTAGCTGACAATTCTACCTCCAAAATATATCTTAAATCTCTTCCCTGCTTCCACTGTTACCATCCTAGTCCAAGTCACCATTTTCTTTCCTTGGAGGAAGAACTAATGCAATAACCTCCCAAATGGTCTTCCTGCCTCAACTCTAGCCCAGAACACAATAAATATTTGTTACAAAATAAATAAGCATATCATTTTGGGAATAATACTAATATCTAAAAGAGATGGAAATCCAGATCCTGCAGGAAGATTGCTTAGTTTTTTTTTTTTCCAAACCATGAAAGAACATCCAACAATGTCACCAGCTTTTGCTGCTTGATGATAGAATATGACACATTTTATTCAAGTGCAGGCACAGCACAGCATGGGGACTAGAAAGTATTTCATTTGTCTACCTGTGAGCTACTACACCAGTCAAGTACATGGAGCTTCTAGGCTCCAAAGGAGGTGTCAGAAAACAACCCAAATGCCTAGGATTTCAACCATAAACACAAAAGTAATAACTTAAGAAGTCCTCCACAACCCAATCCTGACCCTGAGCACATCAGAGAAAAATGAATCTGGAAACTTTAATGTCTGTACCTATAGGTTGAGGGTGTTATAGATCCCAGACAGAAAAATAGGAGCACTGTCAATTAAAAAGGCAGTTCAAAAGCTTCTGCTGCCCTCTTTGAACTAGCGGCAAGTGGATTGTAGGACCTCTCTAACTGTCCAGTGGTTAGGACTCTGCACTTCCACTGTAGGGGGACATGGGTTGAATCCTTGGTCAGGGAACCAGTATTCCACATGCTGTGCACCATGACCAAAAAAAACAAATTTCAAAAATCATGTATGTATGAGAGCATGTTCAATTGCTCATTCGTGTTTGACTCTTTGCAACCTCATGGACTGTAGCCCCCCAGGCTCCTCTGTCTATGGGATTCTCCAGGCAAGAATACTGGAGTGGGTAGCCTTTCCTTCCTCCAGGGGATCTTCCTGACCCAGGGGTCAAAACTGAGTCTCCTGCATTGCAGGTGGATTCCTTACGGCTGCACCACTGAGGAAGCCCTGCGCGCACGTGTGTGTGTGTGTGTATTCCTGATAACATCTTCCCATTGTCAGACCCAGAAACATCTTAGCTAAGAGGTGAGGGATTGGGGAAGAGAAGTGTGTGAGGTTGTTTCCATCACATCAGGCATATTGTACAGATTTAACTTGAATCTTACCAATTTCAAGAACCCCCAGGTACTATCTTTAATGTACTCTCACACAGAAAGTGCAAATACATGTACATCTGGACTGTGGCAGCTGGCTGTGTGGAGGCTTTGGGTGCTTGAAGCTGGTGCGGCTAGGGTAAGAAGCCCTGCTTCTTGCCTCATCTGAAGGGACTTGGAGGGAAAAATCATCCTGAGGTGACAGAAATAATTATGTCAGTTTGTCTAAAACTGACAAAAAATGCATTTGATGGCACAAAGCAATTAAGGCTGCCCTCATCCGAGCTGGCACAGGGCAATCGCCCCAGGTGAAAAATTCCACAGCTATGGCAGTGAACATTAGCATCGTCTCCACAGCACCTCCCCTTCTCTGTTCCTCCCCAGTTCACTCCCCAGGGCTCTGCGCCATAGCTGTTGGACGTCCGAGGTAGTGCCTTTTGGATACCACCAGTTAGTCTCATTTGAGGTCTCTCCCCATCCCCCATGTAGATTTGTAGGCTGGCCTTGACCTGAAATCCATCCCCGGAGTGAAACCTCAGAGCTTAATCCACTAAGTCAGTCTGGCTTTGAGCCCCAGAGAAAATGGGATTTCTATAAAATGTTCACTTTAAAGAGAGATTTGCTCCCTTCACAGCTCCTTTTCTGCGTCACACACCATTAACTCACAAAATGCTGGCTATCGTCGGCTGCAGAGACTCGAGCCGATTCTGCATAAAGGGGAAAATGCCTGCATTCGCTCCCTGTGTCTCTTCACGAGGCTCCTTCTGACTCACGCAGTGTGGGGTTCTGGGCCTCAGACACCATATCACAAAACATCCTTAACTGGCTGGCTTTCTTGTCTCCCCGGAGTACTGTAATTTGACACACTGACAGAAACATGGCATCTCCACTGTGACTTTGGCTCTGCACCATGTCTCCATGTTACAGAAGCTTCAGGAAAGCTCTGCTCACAGACCAGCATAAATGCTCATGCTCAACCAGGAGCCAATGCTCTCTTTGGGAGTCTGTCATGTGCCTCTGTCCCCAAAATGCATTTCAGAAACACCATTGACTGGACATGACTGGATCCTCTTCTTAATTACCTCCCTCTATTCATCCTCCACTGTTGTCTATCCTCCCTTGTGGATGGTATCAGCTAGGCTCCTCACCCATTGGCTTCTACTTTAGGGAATCCTGGTAGGAGGTCAGAGGCTGGGAGAGTGAGATCAGGGTAGTTCTTTCTTTGCTCCCTCTCAGCTTCAGTGTTGAGTCTCTTGGAGTATCTGTGACCTCCAGGATTGAAAATACACACCAATATGTGGAGAAAAGGGAATCCTCCTACATAGAGGTGTCAGGGGAGTGTTTACTTCCTCAGTTCCATCTCACTGCAGCAGAGATTTGAAACAGTGGACCAGTGTTACAGCTCGATTAGAGCTAAGAGTTTTATTTAGCAAGCAAAGGAAAGTACACCCTGGAGGCGTGAGGGTGGGCTGATCTCAAAGGAGAGGCCTCAGTCTGTCTTGGCTTCCTCCTTTTATACCTTTGTCTCCTACCCCACCTTGAGCCTGCCCTATGAAAATTGGGCTAGCCAAGAAGGGGGCATGTTTGTTTCACTTCAAGTTCTCACTCTGGTTCATGGATTTTCTTTTCTGTTTTTAAGGGCTTTTCTTTCCTTTGTTTTTTAGCCACCGCCATTTTGGACTCCTTTTTATATTCTAACTACCTAACAGAGGGGGACGTGAGTTTGAGTGAACTCTGGGAGGTGGTGATGGACAGGGAGGCCTGGCGTGCTGTGGTTCATGGGGTCGCAAAGAGTTGGACATGACAGCGATTGAACTGAACTGAACTGAAGGCTTGTCAGCGGGAATGCAAGCTAGTACAACCACTACGGAAAACAGTGTGGAAGTTCCTCAAAACTAAAAATAGTGTTCTGATAGGATCCAGCAATTCTACTCCTGGACATATATACAGACAAAACTGTCATTCAAAAAGATACATAGACCTCAGTGTTCATTGCAGCATTGTTTATAATAGCCAATAATTGGAAACAACCTAAATGCTCACTGACAGATGAATGGATAAAGAAGATATGGTGTACGTATATACACAATGGAATATTACTCAGCCATAAGAAAGATGCTATCTGCAGCAACACAGATGGGTCTAGAGATCATCAGATTGAGTGAGGTAAGTCAGACAGAGAAAGACAAATACATATGATACCACTTATATGTGGAATCTAAAATATGACACAAATGAACTTATCTACAAAACAAAAGCAGACGAACAGACTTATAGAACAGGTTTCTAGTTGCCAAGGGAAGGGGAGGGATGGACTAGGAGTTTGGGGTTAGCAGACACAAACTATTATATAGAGAATGGATAAGCAACAAGGTCCTACTGTATAGCACAGGGAAATGTATTCAATACCCTGTGATAAACCATAATGGAATAGGATATGAAAAAGAATTGTATATATTATGTATAACGGAGTCCCTTTACTAAAGAGTAAACACTAACACATTGTAAATTAATAATATTTCAACAACAACAACAAAAAATACACACTAGGAAATTCCATGAAATTAAAAGACGCTTACTCCTTGGAAGAAAAGTTATGACCAACCTAGATAGTATATTCAAAAGCAGAGACATTACTTTGCTGACTAAGGTCCGTCTAGTCAAGGCTATGGTTTTTCCTGTGGTCAGGTATGGATGTGAGAGTTGGACTGTGAAGAAGGCTGAGCGCCGAACAATTAATTGATGCTTTTGAACTGTGCGGTTGGAGAAGACTCTTGAGAGTCCCTTGGACTGCAAGGAGATCCAACCAGTCCATTCTGAAGGAGATCAACCCTGGGACTCCTCCTAGGCTCTGTCTCATATTTACCAGTATTTTCCCCTGTCACCCCTTCAGTCCTGGGTGTGCCTCATCTCTAGTCTGTGGATGCCTCATTATCCTTTAATTGTCCCTTAATTCTGTCCACATCTATGCAAATAGTCCCTCCATTAAGGGCTCTTTGTTTGAATCTCTGTGGGAATTTGCTTCCCGCAAATGCAGGAAGAATCGCCTATCTGAGTTGAAAGGTCCATTCCTATTCAGAACTCTGACTTCAATACTCAGAACTCTGTATCAAGACAGTCTTGGTATGGGTCTGGTCTGTCCTTGGATTTTTGCCCTAATAAAGCCTTTCCACATTCCTCTGATCATGCTGTAGCCTCATTCCACTAACTAGACTGTGTCATTTGGTCTTCATCCTGGTTCCTGGCCTGGATACCCTGTTACCCCAGAATTTCTAGATCTTGAGCTGTACTTTCATCTTGATAACTCTTCTGCCCCAAATCCTGGCACCTGAATTCCTACTAAAAAACTTTTCTTTCAGTATGCTCCCCTTCTCAGTATTTAGATATCTGAATAGTACCTGCTTTTTGTTTCCTTGCTGCTATATGCAGATGACACCACCCTTATGGCAGAAAGTGAGGAGGAGCTAAAAAGCCTCTTGTTGAAAGTGAAAGAGGAGAGTGGAAAAGTTGGCTTGAAGCTCAACATTCAGAAAACGAAGATCATGGCATCTGGCCCCATCACTTCATGGGAAATAGATGGGGAAACAGTAGAAACAGTGTCAGACTTTGTTTTTTTGGGCTCCAAAATCACTGCAGATGGTGACTGCAGCCATGAAATTAAAAGGCGCTTACTCCTTGGAAGAAAAGTTATGACCAACCTAGATAGTATATTCAAAAGCAGAGACATTACTTTGCCGACTAAGGTCCGTCTAGTCAAGGCTATGGTTTTTCCTGTGGTCATGTATGGATGTGAGAGTTGGACTGTGAAGAAGGCTGAGCGCCGAAGAATTGATGCTTTTGAACTGTGGTGTTGGAGAAGACTCTTGAGAGTCCCTTGGACTGCAAGGAGATCCAACCAGTCCATTCTGAAGGAGATCAACCCTGGGATTTCTTTGGAAGGAATGATGCTAAAACTGAAGCTCCAGTACTTTGGGCACCTTATGCGAAGAGTTGACTCATTGGAAAAGACCCTGATGCTGGGAGGGATTGGGGGCAGGAGGAGAAAGGGACGACCGAGGATGAGATGGCTGGATGGCATCACAGNGAAGATCATGGCATCTGGCCCCATCACTTCATGGGAAATAGATGGGGAAACAGTAGAAACAGTGTCAGACTTTGTTTTTTTGGGCTCCAAAATCACTGCAGATGGTGACTGCAGCCATGAAATTAAAAGGCGCTTACTCCTTGGAAGAAAAGTTATGACCAACCTAGATAGTATATTCAAAAGCAGAGACATTACTTTGCCGACTAAGGTCCGTCTAGTCAAGGCTATGGTTTTTCCTGTGGTCATGTATGGATGTGAGAGTTGGACTGTGAAGAAGGCTGAGCGCAGAAGAATTGATGCTTTTGAACTGTGGTGTTGGAGAAGACTCTTGAGAGTCCCTTGGACTGCAAGGAGATCCAACCAGTCCATTCTGAAGGAGATCAACCCTGGGATTTCTTTGGAAGGAATGATGCTAAAACTGAAGCTCCAGTACTTTGGCCACCTTATGCGAAGAGTTGACTCATTGGAAAAGACCCTGATGCTGGGAGGGATTGGGGGCAGGAGGAGAAAGGGACGACCGAGGATGAGATAGCTGGATGGCATCACAGACTCAATGGACATGAGTCTGAGTGAACTCTGGGAGTTGGTGATGGACAGGGAGGCCTGGCGTGCTGCGATTCATGGGGTCGCAAAGAGTCGGACACGACTGCGCGACTGAACTGAACTGAACTGATTGTATATCTGTAAAGACAATGGCTTGCCAGTTCAACCAGGACAACCATCTGTTGGTTTATTACGCCCTCCAGGTGGTACGTTCTGTCTGCTTCCCTGGACTTCCAACCCTAGATCCTAAGACCAGGAATCTCCCTACATGTGCCATTTGGCTCACATTCCTCTGTACATCTCTAAAGACAGCTGCTTGCCAGGAAAACCACCCACTTTCCCCCCCAGGTACCATATTATGGGACTTCCCAGGTGCTGCTAGTGGTAAAGAACCTGCCTGCCAATGCAAGATATGTAAGAGACATGGGTTCAATCCCTGGGTCAGGAAGATCCTCTGGAGGAGGAAATGGCAGCCTACTCCAGTATTCTTGCCCGGAGAATCCCATGGACAGAGGAAACTGGCAGGTCACAGTCCATAGGGTTGCACAGAGTCAGACACGACTAAAGTGAATTCACATACACGTACTACTTAGCGAAGATATATATCTTAAAGGAATCAAATGGTGAAGCCTTAGAATGCACAACATTGTCACCTTTGGGGACTCGTATGCAGCCATCTCTGGGACCCCAAGGTCCACTGGGCCCCAAAGAGTCGGACACAACTGAAGCAGTTTGGCGCTCACACCCCAGATTCTACCTGACGCTTGATCAGTCCGTGGCAACTCACCACGATCTAAATGAGCAATGGCCACCCGCTTCACTGAACCCACATCCGAGTGCCAAGTGAGTGACCCTCTCACACTTTTGAGGGTCAATCAGTTAGCAGAGGAACTGTCACTGGAACTGTCATTCCAATGACAGTTTTGAAACCAAACCAATTAACAAGCTTTTCTTTCCCAAAACACACTTTCAAATTTGATGTCAACTAACTACTGCTATGTTTTTCCAGTAGTCATGTGTGGATGTGATAACTGAAGCAGTTTGGCGCTCACACCCCAGATTCTACCTGACGCTTGATCAGTCCGTGGCAACTCACCACGATCTAAATGAGCAATGGCCACCCGCTTCACTGAACCCACATCCGAGTGCCAAGTGAGTGACCCTCTCACACTTTTGAGGGTCAATCAGTTAGCAGAGGAACTGTCACTGGAACTGTCATTCCAATGACAGTTTTGAAACCAAACCAATTAACAAGCTTTTCTTTCCCAAAACACACTTTCAAATTTGATGTCAACTAACTACTGCTATGTTTTTCCAGTAGTCATGTGTGGATGTGAGAGTTGGACTATAACGAAAACTGAGCACTGAAGAATCGATGCTTTTGAATGGTGGTGTTGGAGAAGACTCTTGAGAGTTCCTTGGACTGCAAGGAGATCCAACCAGTCCATCCTAAAGGAAATCAGTCCTCAATATTCATTGGAAGGACTGATGCTGAAGCTGAAATTCTGATACTTTGGTCACCTGATGCAAAGAACTGACTCATTTGAAAGGACCCTGATGCTGGGAAAGATTGAAGGAGGGAGGAGAAGGGGACGACAGAGGATGAGATGGTTGGATGGCATCACCAACTCAATGGGCATGAGTTTGAGTAAGCTCCAGGAGTTGGTGATGGACAGGGAGGCCTGGCAGGCTGCAGTCCATGAGGTCGCAAAGAGTCAGACACACCTGAGTGACTGAACTGAATGACGACCTCCTCCAAGAGGTCTTATGCCACAAGCTGCACCTCCCAGGTCTGCTGCAGCCAGAGCCCATTTCTGTGGCAGATCACTGCTCACCCGAGCCTCCATAGGAGACACTCATGCACTCAAAGGCAGAACTGGTTCAGTCTCTTGTGGTCATTGCTCCTTTCCCTCGATCCTGGTGTGCACAAGTTTGGTTTTTCAACCTCTGAGCATTTCTGGCAGGTCTGAGGTTTGATTTTAAATGTCGTTGCTCCCCTCCCACTGTGTTGTTGGGGCCCCCGGACATGAGGTATCTCTTTTTGGTGGGATCCAACATTCTTCTGTCAATGGTTGTTAAGCAGGTAGTTGTGATTTTGGTGTTCTTGAAGGAGAAGTTGCAAATCATAGCAAATAGATGGGGAAACAATGGAAACAATGACTGACCTTGTTTTCTTGGACTGCAAAATCACTGCAGATGGTGATTGCAGCCATGAAATTAAAAGAAGCTTGCTCCTTGGATGAAAAGCTATGACAAACCTAGAAAGTGTATTAAAAAGCAGAAACATTACTTTACTGACAAAGGTCCATCTAGTCAAAGCTATAGTTTTTTCCAGTAGTCACATATGGATGTGAGAGTTGGACCATAAAGAAGGCTGAGTGCTTTAGAATTGATATTTTTGAACTGTGGTGTTGGAGAGTCCCTTGGACTGCAAGGAGATCAAACCAGTCAATCCTAAAGGAAATCAATTCTGAATATTCATTGGAGGGACTGATGCTGAGGCTGAAGCTACACTACTTTGGCCACCTGATGTGAAGAGCCTACTCATTGGAAAAGACTCTGATGCTGGGAAAGATTGAAGGCAGGAGGAGAAGGGGACGACAGAGGTTGAGTTGGTTGGGTAGCATCACTGACTCAATGGAAATGAGTTTGAACAAGCTCTGGGAGATTGTGCAGGACGGAGAAACCTGGCATGCTGCAGTCCATGGGATTGCAAAGAGTCAGATACCACTGAGTGACTGAATAATAACAACTACTGCTTCAAAACAAGCCTTGACTCCAAACCCCATCTAAGATCAAAATAATCCTTGACCCCAAACTCCATCTAAGATCAGCAGACTTTTCTGCAAAGAGAGATTATATCTAACCAGTTAACTCTTTCTTACTTAAGTAATGAATTCACCTTTTCATTTCAGTTATTGAATACTGATACCTTCCATCCACAATACAAAATACAACTTTTAGTAACCTAAGATCAAAAGTAATCTTTCTTAGCTTGATGAAAGAAATGTGCTAGATCTTTAGCAAATATCATACCTAGTGATGATACAGTGGTGGCATCTCTTATAAAGATGGAAATAAAATCACCTGCCCTCACTATTTAAGTGTGAAAGCAGGGCAGTATGATGAGACAAAAAAATAAGAAATTCATATTGGAATTGTCATGTTTGACATGAAATGACTGTTAAGAAAATCCAAAAGAATCCAACAGAATATATACTGTTATAACCAAAAGAAAGTTCAGTAAGTTTATTGAATGCAAGCTCAACACAGTACTAACAACATTAGGTATAATTGTTAACATTTATTGAGAGTCTGCAATGTGCTGTGCACCATTCTGAGTGCTTTGCAGATTTTATTTAACCCAATACTCACAATAACCCTTTGGAGAAAGTACTGTTATTCTCCCTAGTAAAGAGGTGAGATACTGCAAGACTGAATACATTTCCAAGAGCATCTGGCTTGTACATGATGAGTTTGAGATTTGAACTCAAGGAAATCAATATATAACATAACATTAAAACATCAATATATAATATAATACCTTATGCTCTTAACTACTCTGATGGTGGTCTCCAGGCTTTATATTCATAGGTTGAGTGAAAAAGTTTGAGTAATCATCCTATATATATATATGGAAACACCCTATATATATGTATATATAATGTTCAAATAATTTTTAAATAATAAAAGACAGAAATGTTTAAAGGAAAAGATAAACAATATTTTAAAACAAATTCTATTTGAAAATAAAATTTTATTTTTCTAGCGGCCAAAATATTCCTTTAGCACTCCCAGAACTAGTACTGAAATATGTAAGCAATGTAACTGAATATATGTCTTCTGATTTTTTTTAATGTGTAGATTTGACAGTATCAGACCATCCATTTGCTCTACTACCAAATTCAGTTTCTTTTGACACAGGAGTAGCATCTGTGAAAATAACTGGACTGGGGAAGCTGATACAGGCAAACTTTGAATTACATATATTATTTAGATCTTTTAAAAATAAGGGTATATTCATTATTACTCATAGAATTAAAGAAAACTTGGAAAAAAAAAAAAAGCCCAACCTTCAGTTGATTCCTGTTGCTCTTAGGATAAAGACAAACATTCTTGATCTGGTCCCTGATTGCCATTCTAGTCTCCCTGAAACCTCCAAGTTTTCTTACTCTGCTTTTCATCCACACTGGTTTCCTGTTCCTTCAATAGGTGCTTCTCCACCCACTCCCTGATTAAGGATTTTTACATGCTCTCTTCCTTCTGGGTATTTTTCTCCCCCATATCCATACTTAACCCCAACTCTTCTTCATCCCTCAGACATCACTTTTCCAGGAAAGCCTTCCTAGTCACAGCAGCAGAGATCCAATTTCTGTGATGGCTCCTTTCACTTAGCAGAGATTATGATTATACTTTGATATGGACGTGGCTCTTTATTTGATGAATATCTTTCTTATCAAACACTAGGTTCCACCAGGCAAGAGCCCTCTGTTTTCTTTACCACTGTGTCTTCAGACACTAGCACCATGCTGGAACATTTGGTAGAGTTTCAGTAAATACTTAATGAATTCAGGGTTGAATGAATTCATTCCCTTTTTGTGATGCCAGCCTGGCTGTAGGAGGGTTAACAACACATTTCTTTTGTGTGTGTGCCAATAAAAGATTATTTGGAAAACAAAATAATGGGCCAGATTTGTAGTTTAATAATCTCTGATACTGGTGTAGGAAATGGCAACCCACTCCAGTATTCCTGCCTGGAAAATGCCATGGACAGAAGAGCCTGGAGGGCTACAGTCCATGGGGTCACACAGAGCTAGACATGACTGAGCAGAGCACACACACACACACACACACACACACACACACACACAGAGTCTGTGATACAGAGACTTCTAGAATAGATGGAAGGGTGGAGAAAACTTTGGAACCTCAGTAGCAGAAACAGTCTGATCAAGGTACCACAGCCGCAGCTAGACTACCATCATGGTTGAATTCTGCTCATCATCTTAACAACCCATTTCTATACTTGCTCCCCTCCCTTGATAACTGGAGAAGGCATCTGCAGATGCCCCCATACCCCTGGATGTTGGCTGGCTACTGTACCACCTCTCTTGCCAGCTTCCTCTCACTCCTCAGGCCATGGTGGAGGTGACCAGACAATGACCAGCTTTAGCAGCTTGGGTCTTAGAGTTGAGAAAGGAGGCATTGGAAAAGGATTCATTAATGTCTGAGTGCTTTGGAAAAAATAGACTTGCTCAGTTGGTGCTGTCTGCATTTGTTTTGTCCAGGAAGCAGAGCCCAAGATAGGGACTGAAGGTGAAGGTAGTTTATTTGGGAAATAAACAGAGAAGTAGGAGCAAGGGGGCAGAGAAAGTGGATGGGAAGGAAGAAAAAGCCTATAGAAAGATGCATTATCAAGGTTGCTGCTGTTGGCAACGGGACTCCATTTGGCTGGGGTTTCTGAGAAGTATAAAAAATGCTTTCTAGAAATATCTACCAAAGGATGGAGATTAGGGAATTCATTTGTAGGCTCCCATCCTCCCTTGATTAAGAGCAATCCCATGGGCATCAGCTCCTCTGCAGTTCCAGTCTACACCACTTGTCAGATGGCGACCAGAGTGCTGTCCATGGGCGTTCCATGATGGTCCTGGGAGTAGCAGTGAACAAGTGGCTCTGATTTGTAATTGCAACCCAGCCACCAGGAAGAAACCTTCTAGCGCAGCACACTTCATACAACAGACACGCAGAATAGGAAATGAAGATGCTAGATTAAGACACTCTCCCTGTGATGATGATTGCGGCTGTGCTCAAATCGACAATTTAAGTTGGCAACGCTGATGGCTACAGAGCAGGCTGCCCGGCATGTCTTGCCACCATGCATTGATTTTAGTTCTTCCACGAGCCTCTTGACTTCTTTCTCCTCCTGTATCAATGGGAGTGACAAGTCACAAGCGTCCCGGAGAATAAGGTCAAGAGGAATAAAGAGAGGCTATTTCCTGCCCAAACTTCATATCCTTCAGTGCGATCGCACGCTGGTGGCTGACAGCTACTGCCAAACTGAGGGCGAGCAGGGGCTGAGCTTTCAGACAGACTCAACCTGTAACATGGCCGAGCATCCTCTCACTCACATCTGTAGCTCTGTTCTTTCCTGTCTCCTGTAACCTCCCTGCCCTCCCCTGTCCCCATAGCTGTCTGATTGCAAAGACAGCAGAACCATCACATTCCTGGATTTAAAGATCACCCAATGACACTCCCAGGCTCTGGCCACTGTCGGTCAGCTTGCTCACTGCCCATCTCACAGCCCCACCTCCCCCCAAACCTCTTTAGCCCCCATGGGACCAGGAATCTTTCAAAAAGCAGGTTTGCAACCTGTTAATATTTGCAAACACTTATGGGGATCTCCCTCCCACTCTCTCCTCTGCTTCCCATTTGATGAGTATTAAAAATCACAAACACACCCCTTGCCCTCAGGTGATGAATGTACTTGAATCTTTCTGCAAGCAGGAAGTCCTCTTCCTTCAGGCCACAACATTTGATAAAGAAATGAATCCTTGATGTTATTAATTCCCTCGGCTAAGATTTTGTTTAATAACTGTATTGTCAGTGATAGATCTGAAGAGGTAGGGTGTGAGTGTGCATGTGTGTGTGTGTGAGAGAGAGAGAGAGAGATGGGGGTGAGGGAGGCATGGGGAAGAAGAGTTGGGGGGAGGGGAGGGTAATTTGATTGTGGCCTAGAGATTAGGCAGGCTGGCATTACAAAGCACCTCTTTATCCAGGGCTGGAGCTCCAGCGTGACAAATGACTGCCTCTCCCCGTCCCCTGCTCACCATCTGATTAGGCCCAAGCCAGCCAATCACAGCGGATGATTTGGAAAATATTTCCTCCTTGACATTCCGAAGAACAATCCCTTGCTGAGGAAAAAAATACATTATAAAATAAATGGAAAAGCATCCATCAGCTGGGAAAATGTATTCTACTGGTTGGAGGCAAGTGATATTTTTATTTAAATGGGACCAAAGACAGGAAGGTTTGATTTTGCACAAGATACCAAAACAGAGCAGAGAAGTATTTGCATTGAGGTTGTTACCCCCCAACCTTGCCCAGATGGTAGTTTTATACAGCAAGAAGGGCCAGCGGATAGTTATCAGTAAGGCAGGCATTGCAAGGTGGCCCATAAATTACCTGTCCAATTTGGTGTGATTTGGATAAAAGTACAAAAGTAATTTCATGGCCAGCAGATGGTCTCTTCCTCTCTTCCTCTTTCTCTCCTTCACACACACACATACACACCCTCCCCAGTTGAAAAAATGGTCAAACTGCAGAAGAGGGAAGCCTTTCCCTTTTGAAATACATCTCAGCCCGGGTTGTAGGGATTGGCTTGCAAGCTTTCATACCAGAGAGGAAGCAGGCCTGGCTTCTAAATCCTTGCAGGGCCTAGAATCTACCAAGACAGGATGGGTTCTGCATGACCCAGACCTGCTCGATGAGGTCTTGAAACATTTATCAGCCCATCCTCTCCCTTCCCCCCAGCTCCCACAGCATAACCTTCTCCCCTCTTCCTGTCCCCCAAGATAAAGCAATAGATGTGTTTATATGACTCATAGGTCCATGAACTCAATCCAGAGGGTAAATAACTCACTGAATGAATGAGATATGTCATTTCCAGGCTATAAAAATAATTCGCAGCCTCACCTTTTCCTAATGGGGATTCATGGCCTGGTGCTTTCATGTCTGCCCACTGCAGCTGCTGCCTCTGCAGAGTCCCTTCAGGTCTGCTGGTGTCTGTGGTGAAAGATGAAGGGCTTAAGATGCTCTGAATAGCACTTGTCTCCTCCTGGGTATTGAAAAAAGAAATATATTTCTTTCTATAGAGACTTTTTTTTTTACTCATGAATTAATAACAAAATGCAAATATGCTATAGTTTTGTTTTGTCTTTTTTTTTTCCCTTTCTTAGTTAAAGGACAGAAACTTCCATGAATGAATGTGTATATTGCTAACCTGAACTGGTTCTTGGCAAAATTTTGAGAAAAGCTAAATTGATTGCTCAGTCGTTTTAGTTGTGCTGACTCTTTGAGACCCCATAGACTGTAGCCTGCCAGGGTCCTCTGTCCATGGAATTATTCTCCAGACAAGAATACTGTCGTTGCCATTTCCTACTCCTGGGGATCTCCCTGACCCAGGAATTGAACCTTTATCTCTTGAGTTTCCTGCATTGGCAGGCAGATTCTTTACCACTGCACCACCTTGATTATCAGTTGCTTTTCCCTCTCTTTCTCACCTTCCATTTGGCTACCTCCCTGCCACCTATACCAGACTCAGCATTGAGCACAGACACAGACCCACACGCTCACATGGCCAAAATCTCAGTTCACACACACCCCCCCCTCCCCCCGACCCCGTTCAAATTACCCACTACCCTTTCATAAGGGTAAGAATCCGCCTGCCAATACAGGAGACGCAGGAGATGAAGGTTTGCTCCCTGGGTCAGGAAGATCCCCTGGAGGAGGAAATGGCAACCCACTCCAGTATTCTTCCCTGGGAAATCCCATGGACAGAGGAGCCTGGTGGGCTATATATAATCCAGGGGGTTGCAAGAGTCAAACATGACTGAGTGACTGAGCAATGAAACGAAAATGGGTGATGAAATGAAGTGAATGAAATGAAATGAAAAAGGGTACCTGTAGGTACCCTTTCATAAAATGGTACATGTTATTACCTTCCTTGAGGTCTGCCCACTTTCTCAGGACACCTCAGAAAGCCAGACCGTTCAAAATTCCTTCCACCCATCCAGAGTCAACTCAATGATCAGTTTGGTTGTATCTGCCTTCTAACTTTAGATCAAGAAAGACTCTCTCCAAATTCCTGAAATACATCCAGCGTCTACCTCCAGTGTTCTAGGTTGGCTAAGATACCCCCTCAGCACCTACACGCAACATTTTCTTCACTCTTCAGTTTTTCAGACATGTAAGTGTTTTACTATTTCCTCATCAGCTTATTTTTTTACAGGTTTCTGAGCTCCACTAGAGGCAAGACACATGTCTGCAATTATACGAACACACACTCTCATCCAAAAATGTGTCATTGCCAGAGTTGGTGTTCTGTAAAATTTTGCTAATACATCTTAGCAATTTCAAGTCCTCTGAGAGGCCCTGGAAGAAGCTATTTAGAGGCAGACAAGAGTTTGAAATCAGACCAAAAAAAAAAAAAAAAAAAAAACCAAAAACCCCAAAACAAGGGCATTAGCATTTGGCAAGTTCTGTAACCACTCTGATGCTTGGTATTCTTATGTTAAACAGTGATAATAAGGCCTTGTGTTGGGTGAGTGTAAGCATGAATAGGATGGGGTGTGTAAGAAGCAAGCAGGGTGGCTGGCACATGGTCAGCCCTTAATAAAATATGGTTAGTAGAAGTCACATTGCCTTGGTGTTTTGGTCCTCATGGGTCAGACTCACCACTGACTCAGGACTTTGTTCAAGTATTACTAGGTGGGGTGTTGTCTCTGGCTTTATTTCATTGCCCACACCTCCCTCAAGCTGCCCATTCTCAGCATGGCTATCTGTACATGTTCTCCCATGTGTCCACTCTTCCTTTCCTCTCTTCCTAATTTTGCCTTTGAAAATCAGTCACACAAGCACCGTCCCTTCTTTCGAGGACACACAGGAAAAATTAAATATTTGAAAACCTTTCATTCATGACATCAGTCCAAAGGGTATCAAACAAGTGAAGGGGTTGGGGGTAGGGGCAGGCCCTATAGCACCTGTGCCTGGTAACCATCTCCCTAGTAACAGAGGTCCCGGTGGCCCCTGGACGTTCTTTAGAAGCACTAACAAGAGTTTTTGTTTCCAAACCATGTCTGCTTCTCCCACTTTTGATTAATCAACATCAGCTCTTTTAGTGTGTGTTTAAGTGAAATAATAGATTACTGCTCAACCACAGCTGAATGGCAGAGGTTTTGATGACTCTCATGAAGAAAAGGCAATACAAAATAGTCTACAATGGATTTTTTTTTGAAAGGGAAAAACTTAAAACCCGCTCTTTCTCTTGTTGCCTGGATTCTTGTAAACAATTATGTTTAGAACAATGATCTTTTGAATCTTGAACCATTCCCCTACCTCATCAGGGCTTTAGGAATGGTTGACTCTTTTCAGCTTTTTCTTCTGCTTCAAACACTTAAAGCTCTGCAAATACAATCCATGCTTGGCTCACAGGAGCAGCACAGCACAGTGTCCAAAGTCATCTCCCAGTGATTCTTCCAATTCTTTTTGAGATTCTGACAAATACTTTGGACTGTGCTTTTTGTTTTCTGGCAGGAAAGGTTAAAATGTGTTTTCACAGATACATTTTTCAGGTAGAGATTTTTTTCTCTCTCTTCTTTTGGACTCCTTTCCTCAGCCTCTGAAAGTTCCTAGAATTCCATGACGCCAGGAATTTGTCTGTTCCTCCTCTTCTCCGTTTTGTGTTGGGGCTAGAGTTCTTGACCTGTTCTAATATATACCTAAGGTCCTTAGCTACACTTGACTAAGGTGTTTAAAACAAACGGAGGGACTCCATTAAAATGTGTCATCCCGTAGTTTCTGACTTTTTCCTCTAAATCCCTAAAAATTTGAAAATGTTAAAATAAAAAAGTGGAATCAGTTCTGCCGTGTATTCATTTCTAAATACTCACAGGATAATTCTTGACTTTTATGTCAAAAGGGTCACTTTGACAAGGAAGGAAGGAAGAACACGAAAGAAGTCACGTGCTTGATTTCGTATTGCTCACATGTGCTGAAAGTACATTTGCTTTTGTCTTGCACACATACTCATTCTAAAGATGATTCACAGAACAGATTGACAGTGAATTTCTTTCTAGGGTTTAGAAAGGATACTAAAATTAGGGGCAGCTCTATAAACAAGCCCCAGGTCTTTCCTGGAGTTCTAAAAGTCACCACAAGGTGGCACACCAACACAATAGAAAGAAAGGCATTACGTCCCAGGGGGCCAACCCCTAGTCTCTGTTAATGGCTTGATTTTCCACTTACAAGCAAGAAAATGCCATGGAAACTTTTGTTTTCCTCTTCAAGTGAAGGAGGAGAGTGAGGGCACCAAGCCCCCTTCCGCTGTGTGTTGTGCGTTGCCCCTAAGCTACTCTGGACATTATAAGTCACCCATTGTGGAAGCCTAGCATTTTCTGATTTTAGCAACAGCACCATTCTGAGCAGAAAAGAACCAGTATGTTCTATTCAACTTAAAACCAACTAAAATCACAAGAAAAGAGAAGGAAGAAAGTCATTTTCACAGAGGGGGGAAAAAATCCGTGGAGTTGACTTAGACAGCCGTCCTGAGCGAGTAACGAGACCCTAACAGGTTGCTGGTTCCAGATGCCAATGAATCCTCACCTGTAACTGTTCTGCTTCTAAGACGCAAAACCACATCAGAGTGTTTTACCTTAAAACCTCATCTCTGCTCACAGCCCCTCCCGCTGACACCCGGCCCCTAAAATAATAACCTTTTACTACTCTTGCTTTTCAATCTAGGCAATTGCTTGAGATTCCACAGAACCTGCTTAGGAAAGGCGCACCCCTGCCCGCCTGGATGAGGCCACTTCTGGGCATCCAGGCGGCTGTGCTCTAGCTCAGCCGAGCTGATGCCTCAGTCTGCCACCTCCTGCATTCCCTAGCTCGTGGGTCTCCATACCAAGTGCCTTCAGACCACGTGCACCAGGTTCTGTCTAATCTCATTAGATTTCTCATTTTCAGCATAATTCTGTCATGGGCTGTGCACCAGCGCCCAGATTAGTGGCTTGTCAGAACTGGTGCCCCACTAATGAGCTAATCCAAATAATACTCAAATCCCAAATCAGATTTAAGATGATCCAGTCTGGGTAGAATTAGGAAGTGAGCAACACTGGCTCAAAGAACAAGGTTTCCTTTTCTTTGTTTTGCCTTAAATGAACATAGGTGGAGTGCTGTCAAACTCTAGAGTTTTTTGTTTTCCTTTGCACGACATTAACTGCCATTACACAATTGGGAATAATAAACAGAAAGGAGTACATCTGTATGGATTGGTATAAATTTACCTTAGAGGATTAGAAAACACACATCCACACACATATGCGAGGTTAATATATTCAGCAGATCCATGTCCTTCACAGCTTCTAGTTTTCCTGACTTCCTGTGAGTTTGGCCTGAAGACCTTGCAGATTTTAAATCTGATGTATTTCAATGGTGACCTTAGGGTGCAGGGTTAGGTCAAAAAAAAATTTTTTTAAGCTTATTTGTTTCCTTATTTTCCCTCAGGGTAAAGCTGGGCTCCAGAAATTCCTAAATGCATAATAGCAAAGTTAAGGTCAGACCCTGAACCAAGGAGCTAGGCAAACAGAATGCAGTGAGAATCATTGATGTTTCACGTGTTCTTGAAAAATGAAGCCTTGGCTTTAAAATGGATGCTTAAATGGTTTCTTATTTCTGTACTTGTGCAACCTTTCTGAGAATGAAATTATTTTCTGTTGGATACAGGGCAGTTACTATGATGGCCAATGAGTGGGCCAGCACAGAGCAGGAGGAGAGTGAGCTGTTCTGCACTCTCTTCCAAAGCACAGCAACTCGTGTGGCATCGCTGCCATGGAGTCTCCCATCTTGCTGCTGGATGAAGCCCAAAAAATGCAGCTGAACTTTTTGAGTCAAGTTCAGCAAAGCATGGCTGTTTGCTGTTGCGTTTTGATTCATAAACCCAATGGATCTGATACAGGAATGATACCTTCAGAATCCAAACATGGGCCATTCCATACTTTGATATTAGTCCTCAGCTCAGTGCTTTGTCATCAGTGTATAAAAGACAAGTTCTCAGAGTCGTCTTCCATTTCTTATTTTTTTGAAATAAGAAAATGTTTCTTATTTTTTTGTGAAGCACTAAGTACTCCAGATTTCATCATTTTTCATATATTTGTCATTTCCATCAAACATTATGTGTTCAATTTTATAATTGAAGTCCAGTTTTAGAGTTTTGTGCTTAATAGAGTCATCATATTCCCAGGTGGTGTGAGTGGTAAAGAACCCGCCTGCCAATGCAGGAGACATAAGAGACATGGGTTCGATTCCCAGGTTGGGAAGATCCCCTGGAGGAGGAAATGGCAATGCACTCAAGTATTCTTGCCTGGAGAATCCCACGGATAGAGGAACCTGGAGGGCTACGTCCATAGGGTTGCAGAGAGTTGGACATGACTGACATGACTTAGTATGCATATTTTATAACTGATATGAGCTTGCTTTCACTGACCTCAAATGTGACCATGTCACACAGTCACACAAATACTGAACTACTACCTTGAGCTCAGGGTGCCTGTCGAGTGCCTGTGCAAGAGACAGCACCTGTGTGGTTGCCTGCTCTTTCCTCTATTGTCACATTTTGAAACATATAGAATTCCGCTTGTTCCTGCATATTAATTAGGCCAAAAGCCACCTCCTCCCTCTTTGGCTGGATGATCAGTCAAAGGGATCTGATTTTATTTATTTCCCTATTTGACAACAGAGGGAAGACCACCAAAAGAAATGAAAACATGTCTCCGCAAAGACTTATACTTTAATATTCAGAACAGCCTTATTCATCACAACCCTGAATCGGAAGTAGCCCAAATATCCATCAACCTGCAAACTGGTAAATAGATTGTGATGACATTCCTACAAGGATACTACCCAACAGTTCAAAGGAACAGATTGCTGAAACATGCAACAGTGTAGAATAACTGAAAGAGGCCAGACTCAAAAGGCTGCACTGTATGGTTCCACTCATATAAAATACTAGAAACTGGCAAAGTCAAAATAACTGAAATCAGGCCATTGGTTATTTGGAGGTGAGGGTGAGAGGTCAGGAAGGAGACTGACTCCAAAGGGGCAAGAGGAAACTTCTGGGTAGACTGAAACATTCTGAACATTGCTACAGTGATAATTGCACAAAGGTCTACACTTGTCAAAACTCACCAAATAGTATACTTAGGTAAATTATATCGTGTATAGATTACATTTCAATCACAACACAGTTTTTAAAATCCATTTTGGATGGATACATTTTCATAATTTATAAAACTGTCATAAAAGGCAAGCACAATA
This sequence comes from Aepyceros melampus, assembly GCA_006408695.1. Classification (NCBI taxonomy): domain Eukaryota; kingdom Metazoa; phylum Chordata; class Mammalia; order Artiodactyla; family Bovidae; genus Aepyceros; species Aepyceros melampus. The sequence continues at coordinate 47,965 of SJXQ01007297.1, read as the reverse complement.
GCCAGAGTGAGCCATCTTACAGGCTTTGCCCACGGCACATGACCTTTCACGTTGCACTTGGAGTTGAAGAAAATCATAATGACATACTGTAATGGGAAGCAAATTGGACCCATAATAACGCCACCGTATTTTGTCATGGCTCCACGGCCTTTGTAAGTTTCCTTACCCGGTGCATAAGGAATGTGAATCTATTCAAGTTAACTTAGTAGAAGTCGATTAGGCAACAATCTAAGTTTGTTCCATTAAGTGCACCCAAGGCAACGGGCCTCGCACCATCCTCTCCCTGCTCTACCTGTACGCTGCTGACTCTAGTAACCTCGGTCCACCTCCCCAGTTTATCCCGGGAGCAGGGCGCAAATCGATGATCATTTTCCTTTTTGAGTTATGACCCAGGCACATGCCTCGCCCCTGGAAGGAAGCGGCCCTGCCGATCCTCCACAACAACCAGGAGAGAAATGAGAGGCCCGCTAGGGCCCGGTTGCTTCCCTGCTGACTCTAATTACCCAGCCGGGAATTTTGCAATCCCTCCTTCCCGCCCGCCCCCACATTGTAACCACGACCCTGCCGCTCTGCAGACTTTGGCTGGGTCTTTCTTTTGTGTGCCCACTGCTGCCGAGTGGATGGGGCTCCTAATGAGCTTTGACACTAATGGAACCGTGAGACAGTGTGATTATGGATCCTTCCCCCCACGCAGCACAGACCTGGCAGGAAATGACCCGAGAGTCTGCACCCTTCCACCCCCCAGTGAATTCTGCTGAAACCATCTTCAGCCGCCAGCTGGAGCGCTCCCCACCCCACCCCCACCCTTCCCTCAGTCTAGCTTCCTCTTCGCTCCATCATCCCGCAGGTGGCTGAAAATAAGATTTTATGGCCTGACGCCTGGTGGGTTGGTTGACAGCCCTGGAGAACTTCTCTAATTCGGGGGGAGGGGGGTGCGTGGAGCATGGAGGTGAGGTGGGGAATGGAAACTGGCGCCCATAAAAACAAAGACTTTCCCCTGCTTGCCTTTTAAAAAGCCTTCTGAGGAGGAAGGGAGCAGGGAAGGTACGGTTGTTTTCTATTAGATGCTTAACAACGTGTGTAAGTGGAGGTAATTTAAGAAAAAAACAACATGTGCTTCTGTAATTTGATGTTGCGTGTGGTACAGGTGTGAGGGACTGGGGGCTGACTATTGAGCTGGGAGCTAATTACAGGGAGAAACAGCTGTTGTCCTCTAACGAGGAGACAGAGCCGCGGAGTCTGCTCCGCCAGGGGGCCTGGGGAAGCCTGTTGCAGGGCGCTGTGCGGGGACTGCCTCTTGGTCACAAAATACTCCCTGCCACACACTTGCTCACGGGCGGCTTCTCACATCCACTCCGGCAGGTGATGAGTCATTTTCGCCCGGCTGTGTCTGGAGAGAGGACTCTGTCCCCATTTGATTAACCTCGGGGCTCCTTTTATTTCTGTTCCCCACAAGTGTACCGCTCCTGACCCCAGCTGTGTGTTACCAGGGTCCTCTTTCTCCCCGCCTTGAGTTCTTTCTGTTCCTTCGCATTGTCCTGTGTTTCCAGGACAGTCAGATATTCCCAAAGCTGTCAGCTATTTATCGTGTGATGTAGAGGCTCCGCTAGACCACGCTTTCTGTTTCTCGGGCCTGCGTTGTTCTCCCCAGGGTCCCTTAAATGTGACCAAACATCTCTTCAACGACCCGGCAGGTAGAGTTTAGAGGGTCTGCTGGGGAGTAGCTATGCGACTTCCCACTTAGATTTCATCCCAAACAAATAGGGGAAGTGTTTCTTTAAACTCTTTTTTAAATTAAATGTATTTTTCTTCTTTGCTGAAGTCCAGCTGGTTTACAGTGTTGTGTTGGTTTCAGGTGTACAGCAAAGTGATTCAGTTACATGTACATGTATAATTTATTCTTTTTCAGATGCTTTTCCCTTATAGATTATTATAAGATATTGAGTATAATTCCCTGTGTTATACAGTAGGTCCTTGTTTATTTTATATATAGAAGTGGGTACCTGTTAACCCCAGGCTTCCCTGGAGGCACAGATGGTAAAAGAATCTGCCTGCAATGCAGGAAACCTGGGTTTGATTCCCCTTGAAGAAGAGAATGGTAATACACTTCAGTATCCTTGCCTAGAGAATTCCATGGACCGAGCCTGATGGCTACAGTCCATGGAGTTGCAAAGAGTTGGACAGGACTGAGCAAGTACTAGGACAACTCCTAATTTATCCCTCCCCTCCCCTCCCCTTTTGGTAACCATTAGTTCTGTGTTTGTGAGTCTGTTTCTGTTTTTTAAGTCTGTTCATTTATACAATATTTTTAGATTTGGAAAAAAAAAAAAACAGTAGAAAAAGTAATATAAATTACCACTACTATACAAGAAGAAGAAGCTAACACTATAGATTGAGAGACATTAGAATACTGTTAAGATAATACTATAAACCACTTTATGCCAATAAACCCAACCAGAAAAAAAAGTTATTCTTGTTAAATGTTAATACAATCTTGATGTTCATGTTGATATTGGCGTTACAAACCTCCACACCACTGCAAGGAAGGAAAGCATCAAAGTCCAAGGAAGCTGGAGAAGCAGGTGCCCTGCTCTGCTACTCAAAGCCTCACGTGCTCCTTTATGATGGATGAGGAGGAGGCAATCTAAAGGGACTGTCCACCACCCCCCACTGTGGATAAAGTATTATTTACTGTGCAATTGAATTAAAAACAAGGACTCGCTATAGCAACCACTCTAACAAGGGGCACTATTCACAGGCTGCCTTGCTGCCTGGGGTCCGGCGCCCATGAAGCACCTTTTTGAAAGCACTTGTGGGCAAACCAGTGGCATATGGGGCTTTTACAGCATGTACGAGGCGGGGCTCCTGCCATAAAAGGTTTCTCTGCAGACTGTATTGCTTTGGGAAGGGAAACGGGAGCGCCAGCAGCTATGTTTTCCTGCAGTTTAGGATTAAGGGAAATTTAATTGAAAATAAAACACAGAGGCACTGTGGTGGCCACTGAGGAAAAACAAAGAGCTCTTCATGGAGCCAGGCCACCACGTGGCAGCAAGGGACACACTGCCAGCTTCATCTGCTTGCGTCCTCGGGACATCCGGGGGCTGGGAACAAGCCACTTTGTGATCACCCATCCTGTGGCACCAGTTTGGGGGATCTGAGCATTCCTGCAAGAATAGGGAGGATTCTGCAACATCACAGAGAAGGGTGTGTCTACTTAAGGTCTCTGTCATTTCTTCTCACCCCAGCAATTTTTTCTTACATCTTCCCCCTGTGCTTTCTAGAGCCTTCTTTGTTTCACATAATATCTCTGGAAATCTTTGTTTCATTGCCTTTTTTTTAACCTCAGGGAAAAGAATCATGCAATCTCTCTCTCCCTCTCAATGAATTTTTAAGAAGACAGAGATATTCATTATAACATACTGTAGGCAAAATTAGATAAGAATAAAGGGCTGAGAGGATTTTATCTTCTCAAAGACAGTGACCCGAGGTCTCTGGCTAATCTGAGTGACTCTCTTAAAGCTTACCAGGTATTAGAGATGAGCAATTTTTTTTCCGCTGTTTGTGTGTGTGTGTTTATCCCTTTCTATACCCAAATAACAGCTTCTGGTGTATTCTGGCATGAACTCTTCCAGCACCAAGTCTCCATGTCAAGGTGACATCTGTCTTAAGTGTCTGTGTCCCTCCTGCTTTCTTCTTTAGAACAGCAAAGTTTACTGCTAAGTATTACCACTGCCTCCTGACAGAGTCTAGAACAAAAAGCACCCTCTAGCTTATGATAGCCAAAGAACGCCAGGGGTCAGATCTCTGGTTCTTGTGTCAATTACATTAGCTGCCTTGGCTACCTTATAAGTACTGTTTTTTCGTATGTCTTGATAATTTAAATTCATGCATTCTGCTGTTTTTACTCACTACCACTTCCACGTCACTCAGAGACTGTCAGAGCCTAGCATGGTGTTTTGCACATATCAAACCTTAAGTGTTTTGCTGTGAATGAATGGTTGGATAGATAGAGGAATCAAAAGGTTGTTCTGCATTGGAAGAGAGCAGTTTGTTTTAACCTAACTTCAGATGGAAGAAAGCAGCCTAAAACATAACTTCCTAAAGTGCCAGCTAACTTTTTCGAGGAGCTAATACACAAAGGACACTTTGATTTAACTCATATTTTGAGATGGAGGGAATAAGCAAAAATAGCACACGAAGCATTCCTAATTTTGATAATCCTGCTTTTGGAGAAGACAGATCCCTTACAGAATACAGGCCCCAATTCCTTATCCATAATTCCAGAATCCAGAGAGTTTTAATAAATAGAAGCTTTTCATAAGATGTCTAGGAGGAAACCTGGCTTGAATTGATACATAGCTATTTGGAGCTTTTGTTTGCATTTATCCTACCAAGAGGGGCTATTCATACACTTTTGCAGAAATGTTAATGTTTGATTATAGGGAGTTCCAGATGTCCCTGGAGTGTTAGGTAATATGTGGCATACTCATGGTATTTATGCCCTTTCTAAAATCTAAAAAATCTTGAATATCAACACCTATGCCCTCAAGGGTTTCAGAAAAGGAATCAGAGATCTATATTAGCAAGATGTTGCTTTACTATGTTGAGGTTTATTCAGTAACTTGAACAGATTGCCAGCAAGACATCCAGACGTCCTAAATATTGTATACAAAAGATCCTAGGGCTTAGGACTTTACAGCATTGTATTTTTGTGGAATTTGTTCAGTGTTCAAATGATCTTTCAATGAATTTGTAGGGGAGAAAGTGGTCTCGTCCTATTCCTCCACCATCTTAGGACTGCCCCTGCCCCCAGCATTGTATTTTTAAAGCACAAATTCTTCATCCAGTAAATAGGTCATGGACACAGATCAGGTATCTGCATGATCATGTGGTAAAGGAAGTTGCCACCTCTCCTTTTCTCAAGGAGCTGAGTCTCCTGAATAATTTTATAAGAAGTGACACAAAAATTACTTACCAGAGGCTTTAGAACATGCTTTCATTGTGGATCCATTTGAAGCTTCGCTGCTTTTAATTTTTCACCATTAAGACTTGCAAAAACCATCACACAATTCCTTAATTGCAACCGCATTAACTGAGGCAGACTTTTAAAACTGGGATGTTTTCTATCACAATGGGGACTGTCTGGGTACTTCCATCACACCATGTCTTCTGTGGACAAACAGCACCACTGATCACTCAGCACACCAATCGGAGACGCAGATGCTGGTGAAGGCTTGGATCAAAGAAACTTTGAAGTTACAGCTCAAGCCCAAATACCAGCTCTGGCAGGATGCATTTCTGTTTCTAAAAAGTCACAGTTACTCCTGAAAGCTAAATGGGTTTGAAAAATTCAGCCACCAGCACCAAATCCCAAGTCACTCTTTTCAAAGTAGGTGGAAAAACAAATGGGGAGTTCCTGCGGTGGGGAGGGGGGTTGAGGGAGGGGGAAGCGAGGGGAGCCCAGCTCACTCAGCGACATTATCTCAGACAGAAGCCTTTGCATCAGGTGTTCAGGCCTTCAAAGCCCAACTTATAACTAGTTTGATGAGTGTAAAAGCTACAGATTTCACTGTATCAAGAAAAACTGATGTTAAGCAAATTCTGTGTCTGGCAGTTGAACACCATATACTGCAGTCGGGCCATATTCATTGGGAAGCTTTGTGGTGTCCTGGCACTTAGACATGCAGAGCTTCTAGACAAAGATGACTTCTGTGTCTATGTTTCTGAAGCACAGAAGAATCTTGGCATGTACTTAAAGATTTTGGTGCACTGTGATTTGGTGATCTTTTAAGGAAGCACTTCGGCTGGTGTTTCACTGTTTCCTATAGCAGTAACATGGGAACCCACTCCAGTACTCTTGCCTGGAGAATCCCATGGGCAGAGGAGCCTGGTAGGCTGTAGTCCATGAGGTCGCTAAGAGTCGGACACAACTGAGCGACCTCACTTTCACTTTTCACTGTCGTGCATGGGAGAAGGAAATGGCAACCCACTCCAGTGTTCTTGCCTGGAGAATCCCAGGGATGGGGGAGCCTTGTGGGCTGCCGTCTGTGGGGTCGCTCAGAGTCAGACATGACTGAAGTGACTTAGCAGCAGCATCAGTTCAGTTCAGTCGCTCAGTCATGTCCGACTTTTTGCGACCCCATGAATCGCAGCACGCCAGGCCTCCCTGTCCATCACCAACTCCCGGAGTTCACTCAGACTCGCCTCCATCGAGTCAGTGATGCCATCCAGCCATCTCACCTCGGTCGTCCCCTTCTCCTCCTGCCTCCAATCCCTCCCAGCATCAGGGTCTTTTCCAATGAGACAACTCTTTGCATGAGGTAGCCAAAGTACTGGAGTTTCAGCTTTAGCATCATTCCTTCCAAAGAAATCCCAGGGCTGATCTCCTTCAGAATGGACTGGTTGGATCTCCTTGCAGTCCAAGGGACTCTCAAGAGTCTTCTCCAACCGCACAGTTCAAAAGCATCAATTCTTCGGCACTCAGCCTTCTTCACAGTCCAACTCTCACATCCATACGTGAGCAGCAGCATAGCAGTAATAAAAGGTCCACAGAACTTGATAAGCAGGGCAAGAGGAACCAAGGGCTCATCTAAACTTTGACTTAAGGGATACATTTGGTTCTCCCCACTATGTCCCATGGCATCTTTGTGAATGGAAATTTGGTTCCACTCGTGGGACCCTTGCGGGCTACTGGCACTCATAACTCCAGCGGGACAAATTCTGTTTCAAGGAAAATAGCTCCTCTTCTCTTGCAACAAGAGATCTGTCACTGCTGCAGAGTTTGGAAGATGCTGTACACAGCCCCGGGTGGGAAGATGGGGCTCTGAGTCCACCCCGCAGAGGGTGAATGGTGCACGGTCCTTAGGGTGATGACTTCCGTGGGAAATGACCTGAAGAATTCCAGGAACGACTTTCCAGGCAGGAGTCTTGAAAGGCCTGTGAGTACCAGTCCATTCTGGAATCTGGGTTCAGAACGGACTTTGGCAGGCGTGAAGTTGGGCACTTTCAAGGCATGCTTTGACATGGCTTTAAACAGAAAAGAGCAAGTCTCTACCTCTGACTTTTATTCACTCACAGCGTATTTCAAAGAAGGGGACAGACTCACCTCCTTTGTTAAAGCTGTCACAGGATTGAATTTCTGACCAGCCAGAGGTCACTGGGGTGATTTTACAGATGGTGGTCAGGGAAGATTTCCAATCGTGAAGGTTTGGAGGAGACGAGGGGGTAAAGATTTGTATGGAGGTGGGTTTTGGTTTTGGTCGGTTTTCAGTTTTCCAGGAAGGTGCCAATCCGGAATTCTGCTCAGGGACTAACTTTGTGACCCAAACCAACCACAACACAGTAACAATTCCTCCTCTGGTTTCTACATCCTATTTTCTTAATTGGGTGGGCGGGAGAGCACAGTTTCACATGGAGCGAGTAGGTGGCACAGGCTGCAGAAACCCAAACTTGCAATCCTTGGCAGAGATACGTGCTGCCATTATGCCTTCTAAATGTCAGCTGAGGTAGGAACCGGCTCCAGATCTGAGAGGCGCCAGACACCTGCTCCCTCGGCTCCAACACAGGCTTCTGCTGGTATAATCGGTAGCTCATACACAACACTTTCTCAACACTCTCTGAGCCTCTGACTCCAGCGGTAGTTCAGAGTTCTGGGTATGTTCAGATTCTCCTCTCAGTTCTTAACTCCCATCCTCCTTGCTCATGCTGCAATCTCGCCCAGAGGAGGAATGGGCCACCTGGGCTTTCATTTGGTACTTAAGTCCTCAAAATCCTTGAGATGCTCCTGTGCTGTTCTGCCCCTCTGCAGAAGCTGCGACCTTGCAAAGAGCCAGATGCCTCCACCAGGAAACGGTGGCTTTCAGGACCACCTTCCTTATGATGAAAACTTTTTGACTTAGAAGATAAACTAGGCTGGCTGAGTTGCCCATGGAAAAGAACGGTGGGACTGACTGAATTGACAGTGATCATAATCTGGGTAATTTTCACTTCTTTTCATTCACAAGTAATTTTTATAAAAGGTTTTGTTCACTTTTTCTAAAATTGAGAATGTGTGTGCTCTGTGTGTGTGTGTGCGTGCGCACACACTCAGTCATATATGTCCAACTCTTTTCAACCTCGTGGACCAGAGCCCACCAGGCTCCTCTGTCTATGGAATTTTTCAGGCAAGAATACTGGAGTGGGTTGCCGTTTCCTACTCAAATGGCTCTTCCCACATCTCAAGTGGGTCAAACCTATATCTCTTGTGTCTCCTGCACTGGCAGGTGGATTCTTTACCACCACACTCCTGGGAAGTCCTGAAATTGAGTATGGGTGCAACGATATCTAAAATTAGATGGACCCAGCAATTTAAACATAGTTACCAGCCCCCAGATCCCTCAAATTAGGATCTAAGACAATGATAATTAACCTCATTTGAGCATTTACAACACGCCAGATACCAAGAGCTTAAGAGTATCTCCGTCATACTCATAACAACCTTATTAGGCAGACAAAGTTGTTATCCCCATTTTATAAATGAAAAACACAAGAAATAAGGGCACAGAGAGATTAAGTTACTAGTTAGTTACATAGCTGTATAGTAATCATAGCAATATTCATAGAGAATTTACTCTGGGCTGAGCACTGTCCTAAGTGCTACAAAGCAATTACCATGTGCAAACATGTTGACTCATTCATTCTCAGAACAATCCTGGAATCAGCTTCTCTTATCACACTTTATATATCTGAAAATTGAGGCACAGAGAAGTTGTCACATGCCTATGCTTGCACAGCTAGTGTGAGGACAGAGATTTGAACCTAGACTGTCTGGTTCCAAATTCTATTGTCTTAATCAGTATAAGAAAGTAGAGTGCTGAAGAACTGATGCTTTCAAGTTGTGGAGCTGGAGAAGACTCTTGAGAGTCCTTTGGACAAGAAGAAGATCAAACCAGTCAATCTTAAAGGAAGTCAACCCTGAATATTCATTGGAAGGACTGATGCTAAAGCTGAAGCTCTAACACTTTAGCCACGTGACGCGAAGAGCTGACTCTTGGAAAAGACCCTGATGCTGGGAAAGTTTGAAGGCAGGAGGATGTGGGGTTGACCGAGGATGAGATGGTTGGATGGCATCACTGACTTAATGGACATGAGTTTGAGCAAACTCTGGGAGACAGTGAAGGACAGGAAAGCCTGGCGTGCTGCAGCCCATGAGATCACAAAGAGTTGGGCATGACTTAGGGACTGAACAACAATTAGGATACTTTATTGCCTCTTCTATAGTCTTTATATATCATTATTTTAGTAATTATTTTTAAAATAAATGCTTCTATTATTAGGATTACATAGTATACTCTATGTGAACATAGCATAGTACCTGACACCCAGGAAAACACCACCATAAATTTAAGTTACTATTATTATTACCTGTAATAATATTCAGGCTGTAGAAATTTTTCCCAGTGGGAAACAGAAAGAGAAGAATACATTTTTATCTTCCTTAATGCAGTTGTACAAGAGTGCCCAGCTAAAGCTAATAAATAAAACATATTTTTGATAAGTAGAAATATTGATAAACTATATTATTTTCTGCTCTTCCTATGACTGGGAACCATTGCAACCATCTCCGTTACCCTTTAGAATGTTCATTACTGACAAGCCTCAAAGCCAAAAAGTCAAGTGAAAAGAAATGATGTCCTATTAGATTTTAAGTAGGAAAAAATGTAATAGCCTCTTCATCTCCAAAATACAGATGATAAGGCCACCTTATCTGGTTCTCAGAGAGGGGATGAAGCTCAAATGAGATAGCAAATATGAAGAACCTTTGAAAAGTGTGCCCCCTGACCACAGCGATATCATTCATGTGAGATGATGGCCTGGAGAAATCCCAGATTTATACAAGTCACAGATGCTGTTGGGCATGAGGGCCATGCTGGGAAGCTCAGACACAAAACGAGAGGCTGCGGAGAAAAGGGAGCCAGTTTGGGGAAGGAAAGAAGAGAAGGTTTGCTTTGGGGGAGGCCAAAAGGGAAAATCCACAGGATAACAATTGCAGGAAGAGAGGTTTCTGTGTAGGGAGCCAGTACCAGAACATCCAGCGTGCTGATGTCAGACACTTCCTTCTGCACAGCTGCAGACAACTCAGCCCTTAGTTAGCCTCTGCCCTGTAGCTCAGCCTTCCCCCTTGAAGGAAGAGACCAAGACCAGGAGCAGTTGCTATAGCAAATGAGGGACAAATCTTGGTGGCGGTAAGGGTGGGCAGGGCAAAAAGTCAGCAGGCAGCACCTTCTTATCCAGCCTCTGGAGCCACCTCTAAGCAAACTGTGGAATGTGTGTCTTCAAAGAAAGGATTATGTGTTTAAATGCTATGTTAAACTGCTTCAGTTGTGTCTGACTCTGCGACGCTATGGACTGTAGCTCACCAGGCTCCTCTGTCCATGGGATCCTCCAGACAAGAATGCTGGAGTGGGTTGCCATGCCCTCCTCCAGGGGATCCTCCCGACCCAGGGACAGAACCCGCGTCTCTTACATCTCCTGTGTTGGCAAGCGGGTCTTTACCACTAGCACCACCTGGGAATCAAAAAGAGCCTAGAAAACACAGACGGAGATGGCTCAGAAAGAATCCACCGTGCCAGCCTCAAGAGTCATAGTCAAGGAGACACTGGCATTTGGTGCTTAGTGGAGCTGCCGAAAGTGAGAGATATAAATAGCTATGTGACTCTGTTGCTGGCCAGTCAATTAAAAAGGATAAAGGATCTGCAGAATGGGATAATTCGAAATCTCTTCAACAACATCACCAACTCAGATCTCATCCCAGGGCAAATTCCCTCCAGTCTGTTTCAAGCCAATTCTGGTAGAGGCGTTTGATCAGCCAAACTGGGTGTCAGAGGACTTGCAAATAGGCTTATTTGTTAAAATGGAAAATTGTGATTTACTATCCCTGCAACTAGCCAGATTAACAAATGAGAATGCTTTCTAATGATAAATTGTGCTAATTTGGGTTTCACTGGTCAAGTGAGATGTTACTCTGTATTTCACAACCAAGTCTGACGACAGGAATCACTGAAGATGTTCCAATCATATTTGGGGGAGTTTTTCTGCCAAGACTCCAAACAGTTGAGCAATAACAGTTGTCTCAAATTTCCTCTTAATAAGCAAAGTTATCTGGGTGTGTTTATGTGTTCCTTGTGGATTTTGGGAAATCATTTCTAGCTTATTTGGATAAACTGCTTCGTAAGGATTAAAATATCAACACAAGCAAGAAAAACAGAACAGAATATCATTTATCATACTTACTTTTCAAAAGTCTTTTTTCCTCCACTTTTAGGATTAATTTTAGAAGTAATAAAAATTCATAAAAGCTCAAAATTAGTCTTGTTTGTTTGGTAGTAACAAAAACCCAGCTCAAATCAGCTGAACTGGCTCAGCTGGAGGAAATTCAACTGGAGTGGATAGCTTCAGGCATGGTTGGTTCCAGGAACTCTCCCTGTGTCATATGCTGTGGGAGGGGCAGATAAAAAAACAAACAAACAAACAAAAAAAACCTCTAGCTTCCTGGTTCACTACAGACAGTCAGAAACAAAATAATAGCCCATATTCTAACCCTTCGAAACAATCATGCTTGATATTTGAACATATTTTCTTCCTGTCTCTCTCTCTCTCTCTCTCTCTCTCTCTCTCTTTTTTTTTTTTTTTTTGCCCTTTTTATGTTGTTCACATGTAAATTTTAAACCAAGCCAGCCATTGCACAATGGAAAATGCAATGAGGACATGAGTGCATTTGCATCAGCTTCATCAAGATAGGTCCTTGGACAATCCTTGCTGTATGGCTGTCATTCTTCAGGGACAGTACCATCCGAGAAGATTTTTGGCAGTGATAGAAATGTTCTGAATCTGCACTGTCCAACATGCTAGCCCCTCACCACATGTGGCTGATGAACATTTGAAATGCAGCTAGTGTCACTGAGGAAATGAAGTTTTCGTTTCGATTAATTATGACGGATTTAAATCTAAATAGCCACAGGTGGCTAGTAGTCACTGTATTGGACCACACAAGGTTGACATGACAAATTACACAAGTGGAAGCCGCAGCTTAGAGCTGAGTACACACCAGCCATAGCCCTCTCGGGGTGAAGCAGCACTGAAGGGTCAGGTCAGAAAAGTCCAATTAAAAGAGCTTAATGAGCTTCAGGCTCCTTTTGTTCTTGAGTGAAGCCCTTCCCTCTGGTGCAGCCTGGAGCATGGGTCCCCCTGCTCACCCAGGGCCAGTCTTAAGTGCTAGCCTTTCCCCAACACAGAGCAGAGCTCCCAGGAAAATTAGCAGGCTTTCCAGTAAGGTCTTCATTTGCAAGTTTCTTCCTGTTTTGTCCCGAAGAGGAAAATATAAGAAGGTAAGAGCAGCCTGCCTGGATCTCAGACCTTGGCTGTGAATTCCCACAGCTTTAAAAAATTGCTAAAGAGGGTGACATCTTTGTGACTTCAGGGTTTCCACTGAAACAGAAATGTGTATCATGTCATGATTCTGCTTTCTTTCACGTTTTCTTTTTCTGTTAGTGAAGTTCTGCAGTCCTTTGGCAATTAAAATACAGACCCCCATTACTGTCACTGTGATATTTATTTTTATCAGCATCAGTGTTGTAAATACCCTAAGTGATGCAGCAGAAAATCCTAACCTTCGAGGAGTGCCAAACACGAGACTTCAATGGCAAACATACACTCCAATATGTTAGTCTTAAAGATACAATAGCGAAACCATTTCAGGAAGAGCCGTGATAATGTGAAATCTGTTATATGCCTTCTGTTCTAGATTTCAAGCTCTTAAAAGGCAGGGGCCCATCTGTCCACTGCCCAAGATGGTACACCCACTGGTAGGTGAGCAGGAGCCTGAAGACAGGGCTGTCTGGCTCTAAAGACATCACGCTTTCCCAACACCAGCCAGTCACCTCTCCCCTGGGTGATTATCGGCAGCACTAGGAAGGGCAAAGAATTGAGAGGCTGTGGGCTTTCCAGATGGGCTAATGGTAAGAACCTGCCTGCCAATGTAGGAGACATAGGAGACTTGGGTTCGATCCCAGGGTTGGGAAGATCCCCTGGAGGAGGAAATGGCAACCCACTCCAGTACCTTTGCCTGGAGAATCCCATGGGCAGAGGCCCTGGCGGGCTACAGTCCATGGGGTCACAAACAGTTGGACATGACTGAAGTGACTGAGCGTGCACACACACCCCCAAAGAGTGCAACCAAGGATTATACAGGCTTTGTTCCTTCATATCCCATATCTTCATCCTCAACATGCTTTTGAATCATCACATTTGTGGTGACTGTTGAATGGTACAGTTTAAGTTTGTGGTTGGGTTTTTTAGTCCTAATGTGAGGGCTACTTGAAGAATGCCAGGGACCTGCCAGGCACCTCTGCCCAGTCCATGTTGCCTAGCATACCTGGCATTCCACAGGTCTCTTCCAGGTGAACTCAAGCTCTGTGGTTGTTCCAGCCAAGGGAGAACCAGACCACTCACTCTCCCTCAGTCCTTCTGAGCCTTAGTCTTCACGTCTACAATGGGGATAATCATACCACCATCTGCATCAGGTAAAGAACTAAGGTCTGGGGAGCAAATACAGCCCCGCCAATTCCTTTATTTATTGCCTATGGCTGCTTTCTTGGGCAGAGCTGAGTAGCTGTGATGGAGACCATATGGTCCATAAGACTACCTCGTTCTTTCCAGGAAAAGTTTGCCAATCCTGTTTGTGAGACCTGAATGCACAGTGAATACTACATAAATATGAGCAGCTAATATTGTCATTGTCAGGCTCCTCTTCCATCTTGAACCTTTGTCCTTTCCTGTTTGTTTCCCTAGTTTCATCTCTTGCCGCAAGTTGACGTGTGTGTGTGTTTTCTCTTCTTCTCCCACCTCACTCCTATAAGAATATGTTGAACATTCTTCTTGTAATAAGTTTAAATGCCGTCCTTTCTCTCTAGATCAAAACTATGCTCTCAACCTGAATTCTCTGGCTTTGATGGAGTGTGCTCACCATGATCAAGTCAGGCTTTCAGTCTCCTCACCTCTGTTGAGGTCATGTCCCTATTCCATTATCCACAGCTTGGTCATATGCTTCTGGAGGACATGAGCAGGCAGCTCATTGTGTGTGTTGTATGGATTGACCATTGCTCAGCCATATTAATGGCAACCCACTCTAGTGTTCTGGCCTGGAGAATCCCAGAGATGGTGGAGCCTGGTGGGCTGCTGTCTATGGAGTCGCACAGAGTCAGACACAACTGAAGAGACTTAGCAGCAGCCATAGTTAGGGTCTCTAGGGCATATGAACACCAGCCTTAGGCTCCTTGTTTGTTCTGCTTTGATTTCTGACTTCCTGTCTGCTTTCCTGCTTGGAGACAAAACCCCCATGGCCTTTGTTGTCTTTCTCTCTTAGGTTTGCATTCCCACGAGCAACCAACAAATGTCTTTTCCCTGTGGCCTCTCTGATCTGCTTTGCCCTCCTAACCTGAGAGCCTTCCTAGAAGAAAGCACACCCAGTCTAAGTTATTATTATTTTTTTCTTTCTCTTATATCTTTTTTTAAAATTCAGGTAGAGTTTCTCTATAGTATTATGTTAGTTTCTGCTGTACAACAAAATGAGTCAGCTGTGTATACATATATCCCCTCTCTCGGAACTCCCTCCCAGCCCCCCATCCCACTCCCTAGCTCAACACAGAGCACTGAGCTGAGCTCCCGGTGCTACACAGCAGCTTTCCACCAGTGTCTGTTTTACACCTGGTATGGTATATATGTCAGTGCTACTCTCTTAATTCGTCCCACCCTCTCCTTCCCCTGCTGTGTCCACAAGTCTGGTTTCTAAGATGTGGTATGTGTATACAATGGAATATTACTCAGTCATCAAAAGAAATGCGATTGGGTCATTTGTAGAGACATGGATGGACCTAGAGACTGTCATACAGAGTGAAGTTAAGTCAGAGAGAGAAAAACAGATGTGTAGTAATGCATATCTGTGGGATCTAGAAAAGTGATACAGATGAACCTATTTACAGGGCAGGAATAGAGATGCAGGTGTAGAGAACAGCCCAAGTTTTCACTCCGTCAGATTAGTCATGGGGGTGAACACTCTGCCAGAGGAGGAGGGAAGGTGGTTCCTCAAGAGCTGCTTTCCCCAGGACACTGCCCCAGTAGGCATTTCTGAGATTCAACTACCGTCCTGGTGAAAGGGAGACTGATTTTATGATGAGGGAAGGAAATGGGTAGCCAAGAGCACTCTCTGGATCAGACTTTTAAATCCAAGTCTTGGCTTTCCCTATGTTCTACACCAGGCAGATTTTCTCCATCCTATTATCTCAAACATTCCTGAAATATGTCTCAGTTTAACAAACAAAGCAACATAAATTCTAATCTGTAACACCGTGTATTACATCTTCCATTGGGCTGTCTTGCATCCTATCCTCAGAAGTGTTTTTCTACCAAGTGTTTTAGGCTCAATAAGGACTTTGGATAGGCTCCCCTCTTGGCTCAGTGGTAATGAACCCACCTGCCAGTGCAGGAGATGTGGGTTTGATCCTTGGGTCAGGAAGATTCCCCTGGAGGAGGAAATGGCAACCACTCCAGTATTGTTGTCCAAGAAATCCCATGGACAGAGGAGCCTCGTGGGCTACAGTCCATAAGGTTGCAAAAGAATTGGACATGGCTTAGCTACTAACAACCACAAGGACTTTGGATAGTGATGTTTCCTCAATAAAAGTAAAGATGATCTCACTGTTCCCAGTCACACAGTGGCAGGGGTTTTGAGAAAGAAGTCAACTTTCAGACTTGAGATAAGGATGTTATTTTGGGGCAGTTGTTTCCAATTGCTCTGTGTTTTGGGGGCTGTAGGTGGAAGAGATAGTGGGGAATCACCTGGGGGACTTTTACAACTCTCTATGGTTACCAAAGGCTCTTATGCACCTCAATTCAGATACATTCCTCTCTGAATTAAAAGCCCTTTATAGATGCATAAGGGCTTCCCAGGTGGCACTAGTGGTAAAGAACCCACCTGGCAATGCAGGAGAAAAAAGAGACATGGGTTGGCTCTCTAGATTGGGAAAATCCCCTGGAAGAGGGCATGGCAACCCACTCCAGTATTCTTGCCTGGAGAATCCTATGGACAGAAGAGACTCAGGCGACAGTCTGTAGGGTAGCACAGAGTCGGCACAACTAAAGCCACTTAGCATGCATGCATAGATGAATAAAATGCAAAGACTGTGAATTAAGTCTGTAGGAAGCTAAGCTTAGCTTAGGCAGCTCTAGGTTATCAGAGGGAGTTTTAAAGTCTCATCAGCTGTTTTCTTTGCTCAAGAGACTATATCCCCAGGATGAAGACGATAAGGTAAGACAGAAGGACTCAGAGCCAGCATGCAAGCCTAGTTTGCTTTTATCAAGGCCATCTTAAAACAATAGCAACAAGAACCAGATTCTTCAATCATGTAATCCGGTTTGACTCAATGCATTAAGTTCCAACTCAAACTGTCCTAGGTATAATTAGACATAAAGAGAAAGTTAGAAGTGGCTTGGCCCTCAGGGAGTTTGCAAGTGGATTGAAAGCCATTTCCAGTGGGAGATTTTCCTCTCTTCTTCTAGAAGACATAATCTTAATTGTGGAGAAAAAACTTTTTAAGAGTCTAACACAGTATACATGAAAGATAGTTTGTCCATGGAAAGCACACAAATTGATATAGTCTTAAATAAATTTCCCCTAAAGGGACTTTCCCTTTTTAAGAATTTCTAAAACCTGACCCCACACAATAAGAAATTTGACCCACCCTACCATTAGTCTTGGCTAATCCAAATCCAATTTAGTTCTATCCATGATGTGGCCAATGTTCTCATCCTGTTAAATCCCTGAATAAGACAATTCCAGAAGTTTAATCACAAGCAGAAAACTGCTTTTCTGCCCATACCAGTCTTATAGGGATTTCTGTATAGTGGAGATATGTACCTTTTCTCTAATCAGTTTGCAGGTCCCTGAGGTGGGGATGTATATCTTTTTATTCCTTTGGATGCTCTCTTCTTTCTAAATACCCCCAAAATCTTAGCATATATTTCTTAGTAATAATATTACAAATAAATATTTACTCTTTACCAGGCACAGTGCTGAATGGTTTACAATCATTACTGCTTTTGTTCCTTACAATTACCCTTGGAGATTTTCCATATCCTTGGAAAGTTTAAATTAATTGACATGTACACACTGCTATATTTAAAATAGATAACCAACAAGGACATACTGTATAGCACGGGGAACTCTGCTTAATATTCTGTAATAGCTTAAATGGGAAAAGAATTTGAAAAAGAATAGATACATGTCTATCACTTTGCTATACACCTGAAACTCACACAACATTGGAATCACCTGTGCGTACTTAGTCACTCAGTTGTGTCCGACTCTTTGCAACTCTTTGGGCTGTAGCCTGCCAGGCCCCTCTGTCCATGGGATTTTTCAGGCATGAAAACTGGAGTGGGTTGCCAATCCTCCTCCAGGGGATCTTCTAACCCAGGGATCATACCTGCATCTCCTCTGTCTCCTGCATTGGTAGGTGGATTCTTCACCTGCTGAGCCATCAGGAATCCACTGTACTCCAATTTAGAATAAAAATTAAAACAAATATTTTCCTAGGGCATAAAGCAAAAAGTGGAGTATCTAGGATTTGAACCCATGCAGTCAGACCAGAACCCACATGTTGGCACACTACGCTGTCGTATCCTGCACTGCTCTCTGCGGACGCTGACCAAAATGCCACAGGCACACGGCATTTGCTTGCATAAGGAGAACGCTTCTCCTAAGAACATTGAGAGGCATCCACAGTGAGATTCCACGATGAGGTAATGAACATCTGCAGCCTCCCTGTGCTGAACATCTGACTGCATCAGCTTCACTTATTCTACTGGAGATGCACTTGATGCTGTTTTTATGAGATATGCTTTTTTCATTCACAATCATCCAAGGAGGCAACTCACTTAAAAATCTTCCTTTTACTGATAAATAAAGGCAGAGAAAGAAGAGTGGATCACCTGAGATTAGGAAGAAAGTCAAGGAAAGCCAAGGTTTGCCTCTGCAGCCCTTGAATTCTTGCCAACTCTTAATTCAAGTTTTGTTTTTCCCTCAAAAAGTGCCCCCCAGATCTGTAATGGTGAAAACACAGGGTTAGGAGACTCCAAAAAAGAAACAAGATAAAACCATGAGGGAAAAAAAAGAACAAGATAAAACTATGCTGGAGAAGAAATTACAGTCATTCACTAATATACTGGTAAAAATATTTTAATGTATTTGTCTATGTATAGCAATCATGTTTAATATTCTTGGGATTCAGACTCCATATCAGCTCTTTGTGCTAAAACAGTTTCTAAATTATAATTTAAGATAGAGTTGTAAAAATCACTCTGCGTAATTTGTTTTCCAGTCTCTTCTTGGAAATATCGAGAGAGTCTTGAAAGATGTCCATTACACCCAATTAAGCAGCACTGGTATTTATACCATGTTCTATGTGACGGTCTTTTGCATCTCATTTAGAGTTATTACTTATATGGCCCAACTATTGCCTGATTTAGAAGGTCTGCATGCAAATGTAGAATATGGAAATGGCCCTAGAGTAGGAATAATATATTTAGGATGCTTTAAACAGTGTTAGGTATATTTAGTACATCCACTTAATTCCATTTTGGATGATTTATAGCCTGGGCTATGCTTTGCTTCTTAGAAGTTATTCTGGTTATATTTCAAATTTTAATTTGAAAAATGTTTCAGGGAGTATAAAACAAACAGAGGTGGGTCCAAGTTTTCTGGGATTGCTGGAGCAGCAGTGACAGAATCTGATACAAATTCTGGGCACAAAGTGGGCTCTCGCGCCATCTCTGCCTCTTCATAATTTTTTACTATCTCTGGCAGTAAGAGTGAGGAGACAACTTGCTGAATCTCAAATGTCCTTCAGTAACTGGAACGTTGCATTCTAATGCATTTTGATGAGTCAGATTAGTTATTTGTCACATACGTTGGTAATGCAAGGAAATGTATTCAGTCCAGAAAATTAATCCAGGCAGCCAGCCATGAGCAGATGAATGAAACTGACCAGACGCACAATGGAAGAGAAAGCCAAGGAAAGCATTTTTAAGGAGGTTATTCAGTAGCCAAATCCTCTTAATGTTGAGTCATAGGTTTAAAAGGTTGAAATCTCTACCTTTTTGTGAAGAAGGCAGAAATCTTTTCCTGTTTTGGAGGCCGGGGAGGAATCAAAGATTTGTAATGAGAAGACTAGATAATTTTTTCTTCCCTGAATGTATATATCTCACTTCCAGGACATATGTGGGTTCCACTAACCTGTGGAAAGAAAGTGAATGGGGATGGCTCCACAGCCAGCAAACTGTTTATTAGAGGTTAGGAAAGAGTTTGGACTCCCAGAGACACAGCTGGCTGGAGACCCCTTGCCTTGGAGAGCAATAGGAAAATGAAAAGTCTGGACTAAGTTTTGCTCTGTCGCTGGTCAAATTTCTCCCAGAGCTGAAAATGACATCGCTCTCCCAGGCTGTTGAAATGAGATAGTGTCACATCCCGAATGAGATCACCAGGTCATAATCTCATCCTCGGTGTGATTTTCTTGGCATGTGTGAGCATCACTGGGAGAAGGGGGAAAGGATGAGAATGGATTGAACAAAACCGTTCCTTTAATTAAGCTCCCGGCCATCTCACCTTCTGCTTTGATTCCATCAGATCTCAGCAGTTAAACAGGGTTGGGCTGGGGGTCAGCAACTGCTTTGTCTCTATGGCATGTACTATTGTAAGGTGTGAGCTGAAGCCTTATGCTCCTGGCCAGATGTGTGCTGCTTTGTGGGCTTCACAGAAAAGAATATTAATAAGGCAACATCCAAAATCTTGGCATGGCATAAATGCAGGTGATGTGTTTTGCTGTCGATATTCTGATACCTCAATCTAGAGATTTCTGAAGGCAAAGCTTCTTTCATAAATCAGAAAGGATTTGCAGGCAACTGAGAGAAATTCTAGCCTCCTTGGATGTTAGGAGAGTGGAAACCACCATCAGGGTTCAAGATTTGGATGAGGGAGGGATGGATTGGGAGTTTAGGATTAGCAGATGCAAACTAATATACATAGACTGGATAAACAACAAGGTCTTACTGTAGAGCACAGGGAACTATACTCAATTTCCTGTGATAAGCCATATGGAAAAGAATACGGAGAAGAATATATACTTTGGCCACCTGATGCAAAGAGCCGACTCATTAGAAAAGACCCTGATGCTGGGCAAGATGGAAGGCAAGAGGAGAAGGGGATGACAGAGGATGAGATGGTTGGATGGCATCATTGACGCAATGACATTAGTTTGAGCAAACTCTGGGGGTGAAGGACAGGGGAGCCTGGCATGCTGCAGTCCATGGAGTTGCAAAGAGTCAGACATAACTTAGTGACTGAACAACCAATACGTATGTGTATATATGTGTATATGTGGCTCAGCTGGTAAAGAACCTGCCTACAAGGCGGGAGACCTGGGTTTAATCCCTGGGTTAGGAAGATCCCCTGGAGAATGAACAGCTACCCACTCCAGTATTCTGGCCTGGAGAATTCCATGGACAGAGGAGCCTGGTAGGAGCCTGGCCTGCAATCCATGGGATTGCAAAGAGTTGGACACAACTAAGCGACTTTCACTCTCCCTTTCATATATATCTGAATCACTTCGCTGTACAGCAGAAATTAATGCAACATTGTAAATCAACTATTCTTCAATAAAATAAAGTTTTTAAAAGATTCAGCATTTAGAGGATTGTCTCTGGCAAACAAATCTTTCTACCCTGGCTTAGGAAACGATTGAAACCCAGGACTTCTAGGTGTGTTTTAGTCACTTAAATGTGATAGAAACTTGCTGAGACTGTGGATATTGCAAATCCCATTAAATGGCTAGGTAGCGACAATGATATTTTGCTGTGTCTGCCTGCAAGAGCCATCTTCTCTCGATAGACAAGGAGCTCTCTAGCACAGACAGCTGTGTCTTTGGCCCTTAAACTCAGCGAGAACCTCAGTAAACGGAGGACCCGTTCTGCTTGGCTAGAGAAGGTCTAGAAGCAGACTACGCCTTCATCTTTGCCCCCAAGCCTTCACACTGGAATGGCAGCATGAAAGCAAGCAGAAAATTCAAGGCCATCTTTGAGAAGGAAAAATAGTAAGGGAGCATCTGTTAACTGCTGCTCCATTTAATGAACGCCTGTGATATGTCTGGCTTCATCATCTCCTTTAATCCTGTACCTCTGTGATTTCTGCAAGTAAATTCCAGACAAGAGTCCATCCTCATGGACTGACTTTTAATCCCTTTTTTCCTTTCAAGGAAAACAGCAACCATTGGCATTTTGGTTCAATAAATATCTTTGCCCTTGACGGTCACTCAGTCTTCAGAGGGGAGTGAGGAGGAAGGAGAGGCCTGGTGGAAGGGGAAGAAATAGTGGGTGGTAGCTCCAAGATGTCATATCCTAAACTTTTGTTCACAGTAGCCCAGCTGGGTGCCATGCACAGACCAACAATAAAGAAAGTGGGAGACACTTGTCACTTTACTTTTCACTTCATTGCTCCTGAACCATTTTGATTCTTCAGGCTTCGGCTTTCTTCCTCTTTTAGTCCTGGCCCTTTAGGGTCAATTACCAGAACCAGAAGAGACTATATTTAGAGAAAGAGCTGCCTGAAAGGAGCCAGGACTCTATATAGGAATGCAGCTGTCCCCAAACTGACCCGAACAGGAGGACAGACTCTTATTCTGGGATTTAATCCAAAGAAATCTAGAGAGGTAAAAGATGAAAGGAGGTGTTAGCGATGATGAAACCAGACATATAGGATAAATACCTGGCCTCCCAATCTTCTTACCCTCTGACCTCCCACCAATGCCTTCCACTAGCCAAAGTCAACCAGTAACCAAAGGGTGAGTCAGCCCACACATGGGCCAGCCCCTTGGGCATGCAGCTGGGCGGGGACAGGAGCAGAGGAGCAGATAGACAGTATCAGTAGACACCACACAGTCTGCTGGCTATTTTGTTTGTTTGATTTGGGGATCTGATCCGAGATCCAAAGGGCTATCTTAAAAGCAAAAACAACCCAGAACAGAAGGACAATGTTTATTACGCCAGATAAGTATATACGTTTAAAACACTTTCAACCCAAAGCGCAGTGGGATTGAGGCAAGGAGAGGGGGAGGGGTGTACTCTGTAAAGTTAGCCTTTATTCTTCAGAAGTATTTCTTTCTAACACCAGTTTGCCTACAAAGCTACTTTTACATTCCAAAAAGTCCCAAATGTATGACCACTCGCTCCAGATGTGTTAATAGTGTGAAAGCAGCTCACAACAGGCTATTTGAGTTATTGAATAAAAGAACTCAACAGGCAGCTAAGTCTTCCAACCACACTTTTTGACCTTTACACACTTGGTGTCAGCTTTCAATAGGCATTAAATTCTCCCCTTGTTTTTATTCTTTGCTACAGTAGCATTAGTGGGGAGACCTGAATAGCTGGACTACAGCTAAGTATCCTTAAATACAGGTATTTGAGAAATCTCTGTGTGTATGTGAGTTCCAGACATAAGTAATGTCCAGGGGGAGACTTAAACACTGAAATATTAAAAGAAAAGATAGGAAGCTTGAGTCCTACCTCTGGTTTATTATTCTTAACTAGTCTCATGGGGTCATCTTGAACAAATATCCTTACTTTTGTAGGATTCACATCTTGCTACTGCAAAGTGGAAAACTGTTCTATTATCCAGGAGGAGATGTGAACTAGAACAGGTCCACGTCTACCATCCTGGGCCTTGCTGAAAGTGGACAATTCTTATGGGGCAGGGAAAGATGAATTTTGTTGTGCCAGTTGCTTCTAGTCAGTTGCTTCCAGGGGATTCATGGGTTCGCAGTTTAAGAGACAACCAAGCATGAAGATAAAACTTGCATTCAATGGCACCTATATTTCTGGTACTAAGACAACCTATGAAGCTGTGTTCCTTGGCTTGGTTTATTAATTTTCACTTCTGAAAATTTTTCCATTGCTCCATTTCCTACTGCAGTTTACAGTCTTCCCCTGAAAGTATTTCATGGTGAGTTATTTATTTAGTGTGACAGGAAAGGGATTAAAAATATGAAAATCATATCCTCATCTTCTGCCTGTCCGTGTAATGCACCAGAAGCAGCAATAAGGTGATAGCTCTGGGAAGGTAGCCAAAAACAGGTGGAATCGAACCCTCCTTTACCTTTCATCAAGGCTACAGGCTGCTGAAACCCATTTTCTATCCTTCTCAATATGTGTCTGGCTGGTGCCTCCCGGGGCACGTTTTTCACAATATGTTCATATCACCAGAAGCATTCAGGGACTTGCTAGATCATTTTAAAATGTTTTCTAATTCAACATCTTCAGTATGGAAAACTCAAAAGCATCCACACATCTTTTAGAACCATTCTTATGATTTACTTCACGTTTGTAGTTTTTATTTTAACTGGGATTAAAGGATATAATGACAGGCCTGGGATGTCACTTCAGCAACTACAAAAGGAGAGAGAGATTGGGTAAAATGGATTTATCCACTGTTAAATGAATACCAACATACCTGCTTCAAAGGAGAAATAATTACTAAATAGGTATTCATTAAACCTGTTATTACTACCCCCACAGTCAAATAGTCTTCAGAACACTTATCTCTGGGAGGAAGCTCTTATTATTCAGATAACAGCATTTTTTTTTTTTCTCTTTGTCCATGCTTACACTGAGAGAGCGCCTCTACTGACTGGGAAAGAGCAAATCAGAAAGCCAAAGAGAGAGACACATATGAACGTGACTGGGGAATGTGAGAAAGGACACAGCACAAAACAAGGAAAGTCAGTCAGTCAGTTCAGCGGCTCAGTCATGTCTAACTCTTTGTGACCCCGTGGACCGCAGCACGCCAGGCCTCCCTGTCCATCACCAACGCTTGGAGCCGGCTCAAACTCATGTCCTTCGAGTCAGTGATGCCATCTAACCATCTCATCCTCTGTCATCCCCTTCTCCTCCTGCCTTCAATCTTTCCCTGCATTTTCCCAGTCTTTTCAGATGAGTCGGTTCTTTGCAGCAAGTGGCCAAAGTATTGGAGTTTCAGCTTTAGCATCAGTCCTTCCAATGAATATGCAGGACTGATTTTCTTTAGGATAGACTGGTTGGATCTCCTTATAGTCCAAGGGACTCTCAAGAATCTTCTCTAACACCACAGTTCAAAAGCGTCAATTCTTCGCTGCTCAGCTTTCTTTATAGTTCAACTCTCACATCCATACATGACTACTGCAAAGCCATAGCTTTGACTAGACAGACCTTTGTTGGCAAAGTAATGTCTCTGCTTTTTAATATGCTGTCTAGGTTGGTCATAACTTTTCTTCCAAGGAGCAAGTGTCTTTTAATTTCATGGCTGCAGTCACCATCTGCAGTGATTTTGGAGCTCCCAAAAATAGTCTGCCACTGTTTCTACTGTTTCCCCATCTATTTGCCATGAAGTGTTGGGAACAGAGCCATGATCTTAGTTTTCTGGATATTGAGTTTTAAGCCAACTTTTTCACTCTCCTCTTTCACTTTCAAGGAAAAGAAATATCCATTCAGTAAGTCTGGAGCAGCTTTGTAAAGAAACAGCTCAAAACCCATTTGCTCCTTCATCTGCAAAGCCAAAAGTGTCATCCTTGTTTGGAGGTTGAATTTTAAGGACTAGCATCTTGGAACAATGTCCATGCACAATATGTTTCTCAGCAATTGTGACAGGGCTGGATTTCCAAAACTTCAGCCATGTGTTTATTGCCTTCATCATTTTATTGTATGTGCACAGCAGTGGTCATGAGAACAGACTGCTCAAGCCTATAATTTTAGGGAGGAAGGTTCCAGCTGCTGCCTCTGAAACCTGTAGCCACATTTGCAATGAGCTGGGCTTCCCATGGCTCCTCCCAGCCAATGGCTGAATGCACCAGGGATATTAAGGCAGGTCCACTCCTGGGAGATGTTTCTACACATGAGACAAAGGCTTGGTTGGGAGTTCACTTGGAAAAGTATCCCGGGAAGCAGAAGTGGGTCTGAGAATTTGAAACAGAAAAGAAAGGACACCAATACAAGGATGTGTGATGGAGGCCTCCAAAGATAGTCTTGCCAAACTCCCCACAGCACTGCTCTGTGGTCTGAGACTTGGCTACCTGATTGTCCTTCAGCCCTTCTCTCTCTCCTTCACTCAGGGTCAGCCCTGATCTCACCCTGATGTTTCTCAGGCTTTCCTGGCTCCCTCTCCACTTGCTCTTATAAATCTTTCTCCTATCAAGTTTCCTGTATAATCAGCATCATTTTGTGTCTGCATCTCAGAAGGACAAAATTAACACATGGAGGTAATGCCACCTGCATTTTATATGTGATTATACACAATTATGTACAATTATATTCTTATATATAATTACCTACCATTATGTATATAACATGTATGTATTTATACATACATGACTTTCCACGTCATGGGGACACCTCCAGATCTTGATTCAGTTACTCTTGGTCCCACTTCTTACTCCAGCCATACTGCTTAAGCAATCAGGTTCAAGTAGGTTTTAACCATCCTTGCACAGTTACAGCTTGTTTAGTGCATCAGAACACCTGGCAGAACTGCTGGCCACTCATACCCCACAACCTGGAAGTGTGGGGTGTGAATACTCATGGGGCCATCTTTAATCAATGGGTGATAGATACCAACGGGTAGATATTTTCTCCTTTCATCCCCGAGATTCATGCCGTGGGTGCCTCAGAAGGTCCTGGGGATCGTGTGCTAATAAATCACAGCAGTGGTCAAATCAATCATGCATCCATCTCTTGGGTTTCCTCCATCACTGTTTTCTCCCCTAGACTCACATCTGCTTCCGAGGTGGTATACCTTTCCAAGTGAACACGCTTTGCTGTAACTTTCAGGGGAAATCCATACTTAGGATTTTCCTCAACGATATCATGTATGAAATTACATATAAAAATAAATGCCTAAGTGTCAAAACTAAAAATAATTAATTTAGTACCTAAAACTAACTCACATACCTCCCGGTACCCCATAGTTTAGGAACACTCTAATAAGAGATGCTGAGCTATTTATGTTCAGACACTACTCTCTCTTCCTATGGCTATAGTTAAAATCTGGGTTATACCACTGAGTAAAACCGTCCAGTGACACTGAAAAAAAACTAGTAGATCCTAGGTTTCCTGGTATATTTTGCTTTTGTGTATTTTAGACACACTCAGTGACAATGGACTTCATAAGCATTTTGTTCTGTTTGGCTTTGTATCGTCTGAGTACATGATGATTTACTAGTCTATAGTCATTTGGTTACAGCTTTGTTTCTTGGAAAGGATTTTTCCAGGTAGCTGGAATTACGGACTATAGGCTTCTTGGTGTGGTAGACAGCATTCTGAATACATTTCCTAAATCCTGTCCCTTGGTTAGTCAGTCAAATACTAAATTATAAACTGCCAAGGGACTTTGCAGATAAAATTAATTATTTTTGTGTGTGAGAGTTAAGTTTTATTTGGGGGCAAAACAATGACTGCAGCTCAGGAGACAACAGCTCAGAGAGCCCTGAGAAACTGCTGCAAAGAGGCAAGGGGGGAAAGGTCAGTAATCATGTGATTTTGCTGAAGGGGGAATGTATGCAGTCAAGCACAATTTTTCTAGACTCTTTCTACTAGTCTTGTGAAGCTTTTGCTAGTCACCAGGAACAGTAGCCACCATGAAGGATTTTAATGCTTTTCTAGATATGGGGAGATACAAGAACTGGGCTCATAAAAATCAGCTCCTGAAAATATCTAGCTATCTGAAGACCTGTCCTGCAAGTTCTTCCCCAAGTACAGGGTGCCTCGTTTGCAGATAGAATTAAGGTTGTTAGTCAGCTGACCTTAAGAGAGACAACTCTCCTGGAATTATTAGGGTGGAGGTAGGCAGTGTAATCATGGGAACCCTTAAAAGGAGAAGAGGAAGTCAGAGAAGTGGCAGAAATGGAGCAATGGAGCATGGAGGAGAGATGAGGCAGAAGGGGAGGTTGAGGATAAGCAGCTGTTCTGCATCACTGAGCAATGAAAGCAAAGACAGGACTCAATGTGCTCGAGAGGAGTGGAGGCAGCCGAGTCTGTTGCAATGGCATCCAGGGGTCCCTGGCCCGATCCTCTGCCACCACCACATCTCTCATTATACAAGGGAATCAAAATCCTGTTTGGTGAAACCACTCTTGATTAGGTTTTCTATTACTTGTACCAAATACGTTTTTCAGTAACACAGGTCCCTTCCCCAAAGGGCTCACTAATGTCCAACGAGAGTTTCTAGTACTTTTATCAGTAAGATGCTTTATTGTATAATTAGATGTTACAGGGGGCTGGCTGGGGCAGTTTCCTTGGGTCTGCCATGTCCAGACACAAATGCTTGTTGATTCCTCTCCACCCCCACCAAGGTATCACATGCCCATGCAAATGGCTTTCCCCCTCCCCACAGTTACATGTATTTACAAACATATTGAGTTCATTTACAAAGGCGGAAAATGTCTACCTCAAAGTAGCAATGAATAACCTGAGATCATTGATTTTATCTATATTGAGATTATTTCTCTTTTCAGCCTAAAACTTGTAATTGTTGATTGTAAGTTTTTCCTCTAGCCCCAGTGGTGTGGCATCATCAGGATTTTGCCCATGTGGTGTTACCTCCTGGGTAAAGTATGCACAGCTGGCACAGAGTTAAATCACTGCTGCCTCACTGTCCCTCTCAGAACAAAAGTACTTCCTGTTCGCGGTTGAAATCACCCCATGTGGTTATTTGTCAGCTAGTTGCAATACAGCTGACAAATCCCGAAATCCTGTTGTGAAAGACAACCCTCTCCTGACTTGTCCAGCACATTCACTTTGCAGCCAAACCATAAATGCCATCCCAAAGGTATTAGGTGGCTCTTTTTCTATGTTCATGACAAGAAACAAGAAAATGAAAAGTTGCGCGAAGCTGGGAAAATTGCAGAAACCTGGCAGGGGATGACTTTCACCTGAGCAATTTGTCAGTTCCAAAGGGACATCTGAAGCAAGTTTTAAGAATAAGAAGTATCCGGTTCTCATTCCAACCTGTTTGCCTGGCCATAATTATTGCAATATGGACTAACATTCCCAGCCCTGCAGTGCACCTGGGCAGGCTCAATAAATACAACCAACCTGCAGTATTAATTAACGTCGATGACAAAAGTCAGAGAGGTCTTTATTTATTGCAATATGTTCTCTTTTTAACAGGGGACATATTTTGTTTTCCTCGCTCCAGTCTGTCAAATTATCCTCAAATATATACACCTTTCACCTTGAGTGCCACCCCCCAGTCCTGTTCCCAGGCTTTCCATCCCCTGGGCCTAGAGCAGACTAATCCAGCAATGGTGCAAAGTGGTACAAGCCCTTCCAACGGATATGAATCTTCTGGAACTCAAGTCACTTGGTGAACACATGCCCAGAGCTTGAGAAATCTAATTTTAGTTCCCTCCTGCCCAGACCCCCAATCCTACTGGATTTGTCAGGACCTAATGGATTAAGATAATACCCAAAGTGAAAGGTCAATTTTTTAAAAAAAGGTAGTGGATTTGAAAAGAATTCAGGGTCAAGGACTGTAAATTCTAATCCTTACTCAGTTGATAGTTTACAGACTTCTCCAACCCTCTTAATTGCTATGCCTTTGTGTGAAAGAACTAAACTGCCCTTTCTTACACTAATGTTCTGAGGATCCATAAGTGCTGGGGATCCCTCTGCAAATATGAAGTGAAATGTAAATAGTAGCAAGGTGCTTGAGGAGATATTACTGAAGAGATCTTGAGCCAACTGGCCCTTCCTGACTTTGCTGAGCACTTGGAACAGACACACACACACACACACATTCATACTCACACTCACAATGGGTACTATAGGATTTATCAATGACAATTCGCATAACAATGGATAACTTGAGTGCAAGCTTATCTGATGGTTGCAGCAAAAACCAATTGACCTCTTGAAGCCTGTAATTTCATGTTGATGATACCAACTTTAATGAATACAGAATGAAGACCATATCCAAAAGCACCCTTCACAGTAATGACAATGCTTATCAGGATTACTAAATTTTGGTCTTCATTTATAAAGTGTACTGGCATCAACCATTATACAAATATGTTTCCCAGAACTGCTGTACTATGCAAAACAAGCAAAAGAACTGTGCAAGATTCAGTGCATATTATAATATATGGCACAATGTATAATTATTCCTAGCATGACATGATGATACACAAAAACTTTCCCTTTAAACAATGTCTGTCAATTTACCTACATCAGCGAGGGAATCACTGACATGCATCATTTTATCCATCAGTATGATACCCAGTTATTTGAAAAGGGTGAAAACTTTATGCCACTTTCCAACATGACGGCCATAACCTTTAAATACTAGCAATAGCCCAGATGTTTCAAGTTGCAGATTTTCTGAACATATTTGTGGGTTTTCTCTCACCATCAGCTTCACTCTCTCTTCACATTACAAGGTATTAACAAAGTTTTGCTTGGCTCACTTAAGATTCACATTTGTAGTCACAAAGGATGCTTAATTCTACTAAAATGGTTATCTGCTTATGAAGAGAGATTGTGACATGTGCACTGAAGGATATTTGTACTATGCAAAACAAGCAAAAGAACTGTGCAAGATTCAGTGCATATTATAATATATGGCACAATGTATAATTATTCCTAGCATGACATGATGATACACAAAAACTTTCCCTTTAAACAATGTCTGTCAATTTACCTACATCAGCGAGGGAATCACTGACATGCATCATTTTATCCATCAGTATGATACCCAGTTATTTGAAAAGGGTGAAAACTTTATGCCACTTTCCAACATGACGGCCATAACCTTTAAATACTAGCAATAGCCCAGATGTTTCAAGTTGCAGATTTTCTGAACATATTTGTGGGTTTTCTCTCACCATCAGCTTCACTCTCTCTTCACATTACAAGGTATTAACAAAGTTTTGCTTGGCTCACTTAAGATTCACATTTGTAGTCACAAAGGATGCTTAATTCTACTAAAATGGTTATCTGCTTATGAAGAGAGATTGTGACATGTGCACTGAAGGATATTTTAAAACAAGAGTTCTTATAGAATAGATAAACCACAAGGTCCTATTGTATAGCACAAGGGACTATATTCTGGAAATGAATATATATATATATATATATATATATATATGTATAACTGATCACTTTGCGGTATACCAGAAGCTAACACAGCATTGTCAATCAACTACAATTCCAAAAAATGTTTCCTTCCTAGGTGCTTCATGTGTCACGCGCTTCATGTGTCACGTAGCATGAAGACAGAACAGGGTGTCACATGTGCTCTTCCAGTCCTATTTGGATGTCTTATTCAACTTATTATTCTCATTCAAAATTCAGACCTAGCCACACATAAAAGTAGTCAATGTTTGGCTATATGTTGTCTTGAAAGAGTTAATAGTCTTTTCCAAGTGATATACTGAATTCTCAAACTGTAAATTTGCATAGAAAATAATTAAAGCTGCATATTTGCATATGTCACATAATTCAAATGTGCATTTATATGCTTGGAGTGTATATGCAAATGAAATTCATTTCAAATTTTCAGGGCATGGATGACCTCCCAACTGTAATGCCCAATGACTTCTTCCCCCACTTCCTTTATGTCACAGCAACATTTGATGCCCTTCTCTTAGAAATTCTGTCTACTTTTGGTGACCTTGCATAAACATGGCTTCATCTAGGATTCTATGATGGGCATTTGTTGGACTTTCTGACCACCTAACATCTGAATTCTCTTTCTTGTTTGGAGACACTCACTGCAGACATAGAGAGGACCACACATTTGTTCTTTGAGACCGTTAGCAGGTGAGGGCACGTGACCTAAGCTTAGTCAATCAGATGATCCATCTAGAACTCTGAGCCTGGACGAAAGGATGCAAAGAAGCAAGAACAGTTTGCCATCCACTGTGATGGCAGCAGTGGGTCTACAACCTGTGTCCTGAGCAATGGCAGCATGGAGTCAGGAGTCCAAGAGTGCCCACCAGCAATATTGTAAGTGGGCGTAGGGGGTTCTAACCCAGTGAGTCCTGCAGCACAGTCAGCTATGTCACAGCATCATCCATTGCCTATATCCCAAGTTTCCTTCTCAGCCTTCTTGTTGATTCCCTGAGCTAAGTATACTTTCAGTTAAACTCTTTCAAGCTTAGGTTAATCAATTTCTTTGTTGTTTGCAAAAGAATAAGTTGCAGTGCTGATTATTTTATGCACTGTCCTTCACAAAGAGATGGCTGAATGGCATCACTAATGCAGAGGACATGGACTTGGGGAAATTTCAGGAGATGATGAGGGACAGAGAGGCCTGGCATGCTGTAGTCCTTGGGATCGCAAAGAGTCGGACATGACTGGGCGAATGAACAACTTTCACAAAGTCATGCCTTAGATCATGTACTAAAATATAACCCTCTTTATCCTAGTGATTTAGTGGACATCTTTCTCAATTTAACTTCCATCTCCATTCTTCACATTTTCTACTCTCCAGTCAATACTCTCTGACCACACTTTGTTCAATCAGGTGCCTCCATCTGCATCAATATCCTTGCTTATTAGAAGCTCACATGCCATTCAGATTCATATTAATTTGGCCAGAAATTAGACGATGTTTAATATTTGCTGTAGCTATATGTATTGGAGGTTTCAGGCTTCCCTGATGGCTCAGCAAGTAAAAAATCTGCCTGCAACACAGGTGATACAGGAGATGTGGTTTTGATCCCTGAGTGGGGAAGATTCCCCTGGAAAAGGAAATGGCAACCGCTCCAGTATTCTTGCCTGGGAAATCCCATGGACAGAAGAGCCTGGCTAGGTACAGTCCATGGGATCGCAAAAGAGTAGGACACGACTGAAGGAACTGAGCACACACACTGGAGGTTTCAGATTCTTCCAGATTCGAGCTCCCCTATCAAGATTTTTCTGACTGCTCTCAACCGATGGAAAACAGATGTGGCCTCCATCTTCCTTGATCTCTTATAGCATTTTACATCTATCTTATGTTAAATATCACTTTCTGCTTTGGAAAAAATAGTCATTTATTTTGCATTCAGAATCTTCTAGATCGTAAGCTCTTACTAATGTCCTGGAAGATATATCTTATTTGTTTTTTAATCTGTACATTTTCTGTTAGAAATCTCATGTTTCAAAAATGATGGTTGAAAAACCAAATGGATATGCATACATTTTTCTTACTCAGATGAGATTATTATTACAACTCTTCAAATATACAATTTCTTATGTCTCTAAAATTCCACCACCCATTCAATTCAGTTCAGTTCAGTCACTCAGTCGTGTCTGACTCTTTGTGACCCCGTGGACTGCAGCATGCCAGGCCTCCCTGTCCATCACCAACTCCCAGAGTTTACTCAAACTCATGCCGATTGAGTCAGTGATGCCATCTAACCATCTCATCATCTGTCATCCCTTTCTCCTGCCTTCAATCTTTCCCAGCATCAGGGTCTTTTCAAATGAGTCAGTTCTTTGCATCAGGTGGCCAAAGTATGGGAGTTTCAGCTTTAGCATCAATCCTTCCAATGAATATTCAGGACTGATTTCCTTTAGGATGGACTGGTTGGATCTCCTTGCAGTCCAAGGGACTCTCCAGAGTCTACTCCAACACCACAGTTCAGAAGCATCAATTCTTCAGTGCTCAGCTTTCTTTATTGTCCAACTCTCACATCCATACATGACTACTGGAAAAACCATAGCTTTGACTAGACAGACCTTTGTTGGCAAAGTAATGTCTCTGTTTTGTAATATGCTGCCTAGGTTGGTCATAACTTTCCTTCCAAGGAGTACGTCTTTTAATTTCATGGCTGCAGTCACTATCTGCAGTGATTTTGGAGCCCCCAGAAATAAAGTCTGTCACTGTTTCCACTGTTTCCCCATCTATTTGCCATGAAGTGATGGGACCAGATGCCATGATCTTAGTTTCTGAATGTTGAGCTTTAAGCCAACTTTTTCACTCTCCTCTCTCACTTTCACCAAGAGGCCCTTTAGTTCCTCTTCACTTTCTGCCATAATGATGGTGGTATTTGCATATCTGAGGTTACTGATATTTCTTCTAGCAATCTTGATCCCAACTTGTGCTTCATCCAGCCCAGCATTTCTGCTGATGTATCCTGCATATAAGTTAAATAAGCAGGGTGACAATACACAGCCTTGATGTACTCCTTTCCTGATTTGGAACCAGTCTGTTGTTCCATGTTCAGTTCTAACTGTGCTTCCTGACCTGCATACAGATTTCTCAAGAGGTAGGTCAGGTGGTCTGGTATTCCTATCTCTTGAAGAATTTTCCTCAGTTTGTTGTGATCTATACAGTCAAAGGCTTTGGCATAGTCAATAAAGCAGAAGTAGGGCCACCACCCATTGACTAACTTAAAAGAAAGTTAAAACATTGTATTTAAAATTATATTCTATGATTTCCACCTAAATGTGGAAATAATATTTAAAAAAGTAAAAAGTTTAACCACTAGGCATTTAGGAGGTGAAGGAGTAACTTAACTATATTTATTTTGACTTACTTAACTGGATTTTTAGGTATTTCCAACATTTAGGTATGTATAGTCAGTGACTACAGATAGGGTTTTCAGGCAGACATTGTACATCAGTAAACAGTATGGTTCTCATGGCAAACATTCGCCATTATAAGCTTGTTCCTAGCCAGTATTATTTATGTATTCTTTGTTGTACAAAGTTTCAGAGATAGGAATAAAGGAACTTAAGACAAATTTAGGGGAGAAAGTCAATGAACTATGTTTGTATATTTTATTTCTCAGAGGAAAGATGTTTGAAAAAAGCATAGTTGTATGCCATTAATAATTAATATGGATAAGACAGAGTCGGTCAGTAGCAAAGAGGAGATAGAAAAAGAACCAGGAGTCCAGAAAGGGCTTCAATAAGATGGATACATAAGGCCTATGTGGAAAAAATTGCCATGCATATAACGCATTTCTGGAAGGTTTGGTGAAAAACTTACTTCTTGTGGGGATTTTGTTTTCTTTGAAAAAAGAAAGGTGTTTTTCTCCTAGCTATTTCCCTACGTGAATGCATTTCAAAAATGGTTAAAGAATAAGTGTATTGGGGTGCTCCAGACAGAAAGGGTTCTAGAGAGTTTCTTCCATTAATATTATTTCATCACAATGCATCAATGACAGTTCTAGATTAGACAGTCTGATCACATTTGGGGAAGATTTCTGTACAGTGAGCCCAGTTCCTACAATTCTCTCATTCCCCCGTACCC
>SJXQ01007297.1:0-13440 GCA_006408695.1 Aepyceros melampus | reverse complement strand
CCCCCCCCCCCAACCCCAGCACTCTAACTACGAGCACCTGTCTTTGCTCTTTCCTTTCAGTATGGCTTCTGTCCAGAGCCAATTACAGAAAACAACAGCTCCCTAGCCCTACTGCTGACAATAATCTCAAAGAAAGAATTGCACCTACTCAAGCCTGAGAACATATTCAAGAAGTTAATTATTTTCCTCGCGTGGTTCTTGGAGCAGCCCTTTTTTTTTTTACCTTGTTTCACTATAAAGTGCCATAGGGTATTATTCCGTGGAACATATGGGGTACTATATAAAACCAAGTTGTTGCTGATTTTACTTAAAGTCAGTTTTTATTTCCCATTTTATGTCTGCTTACTTACAGCACCTTGCACCATCTTCTACTTGTCTGCCCAGTTCTGAGGTTCTTCCACTCAGAGCGACTGCTCCCTGGTTCCGAGCCCTCTCACTTCAGGGTACGTGATCCCGCATGCTGAGAGAAGAAAAGAGGGAGTGCCAGAAACTCATTTTCCAATAAAATGGCAACATGATTGAAATGCAGTTCTCTAAATTCAGTATCAATTAAGTTTAATGGTCACAAGTCTTTCATCGATTTATAGAGCTGTGTATATCATGATTTTTAGAAAGAACATTACTCCCGAGACAGCTCTCTAATTGAGAGGAGGATTCTATAGCACGGAGACCTTCGATGAATGTTCTATAGAGATAATTTGTAGCTTTTTGTACGAGTGGTCACTGGGCCAGTGAGCAGGTTTATGAAATGTGTCTGGAATCACAGCAAACAGAGACTGATCACTGTATCCTCCATGACAACAGAAACTTGGGGAAAGCGGTCGTAACTGACAGGGCTTTTGTTCAGGCTCGTTTTCCATTATGGGCAAATCCTCATGGCAGGATGGAAATCGTGAATAGGAGACACGGAGGCCTGTCCCCAAGAGACACAGTGGAAAAGGAAAAGAAGGGATGTGACATTCGCTTGATCAGCAGCATGCTAACAAAACAGGCCAGGACTTGGGACTGGGTTCTAATGCTAGCCGATGAGGCTGTCAGTGTGGACAGGGTGACCTGCTACTAACTATTCACTCCCGGCTTGGGGCAAGTTATTTGATTCCCCAGATGCTCAGTCTTCTCAGCTGTAAAGTGAAGTCATAAGAATGAACATAGGTAAAGCTGAGCATATGTGTCCTCACAGGGTAAACCATCTGAGCATCAGTTGACTGCACTGGTGGGTGTGATGGCTTCGCTGTCCTAGGGCAACCAGTTAGAGATCTTAAGAGTGGGAGAGGGTGTGCTCTTTCCCACCTGCAGACAGTTACATTCTAGTTGCCTCTTGGGTTTTCTGTTTTTGTTGACGGTCACTAGTGTGCTAGTAGGACTTCCTTGGTGACTCAGACAGTAAAGAATCTGCCCGCAACACTGGAGACCCATTTGATCCTTGGGTTGGGAAGATCCCTGAAGAAGGGAATGACTACCCACTTTAGTAGCCTTGCCTGGAGAATCCCATGGACAGAGGAGTCCGGCAGGCTATAGTCCACTGGGTCAAAGAGTTGGAAATGACCGAGTGAGCAAGCAGGAGCAGGAGCAGGAGTGCTGGACTCAGTGGTTGCCTACAAACTCAGCCTCCCTCGAGAACTATCAAGCTAATTTGAGCCTCCCAAGAATGCAGGGCAGATATTTAAATTAGGTATGAGCCAGTCAAGATCTAAAGGAGTCCAATGACAGAAAAGTAAGAAACTGGGAAAGATGGAAAATCTAGGAACACCTTGAAAGTGAAAGTCGCTCAGTTGTGTCTGACTCTTTGTGGCTCCACGGACCATAGCCCACCAGGCTCCTCTGTCCATGGAATTCTCCAGGCAAGAATACTGGAGTGGGTAACCGTTCCCTCCTCCAGGGGATCTTCCCAACCCAGGGATCGAACCCAGGTCTCCCACATTGCAGGCCAATTCTTTACCATCTGAGCCACCAGGACACCTTAGGATTTGACGTATTTCCTTGGGTAAGTCACTCTCCCCCCACCACCCCGCTATGTCCCCAAGCCTCTAAGGCCTCACCATGCCCTGACATCCTGCAATATAAGCAATAAATGGCTCTCTGCTGGGGAAAGTCAGAACAGTGGCCACCACTGAGCACTCTGGGAGACTGGTGCTGACAAAGGCTGTCGGGTATGTCAGCTGCAACTGGGTTTGGACCATATCTCTGCCACTGGCCGACTGTGAACTCGAGGAAGCTCTTGAACTCTCTGGGGCTTGGTTTCCGTCAGTATAAGGGGGAGTTCATGGGATTGTTGTGGGGATAAAGTGAGCAAACGTATTTAAATGAAGGGCCTGATGATATGAAAGATGTTATAATTAAGGTCATCGATTTAGAGAAGTTCAGAAAATCTCTCCAAGGTTCCATCTCCCCACTTTGTAAAATGATTTTGTAATAGCTGCTACTTTTTAAGGCCGTGGGGAGGATTAAATGAACTAGTCAATAAATGGCACCTGCAAATAGCCCTGATGTTTATATCCTCCTCACTGGGCCTCCTGGTGGCTCAGCAGTAAAGAATCCACCTGCAATGCAGTAGATGTAGGAGACACAGGTTCAATCCCTGAGTCGGGAAGATCCCCTAGGGGAGGGCATTTCAACCTTCTCCAATATTCTTGCCTGGAGAATCTCGTGGACAGAGGACCTGGCGGACATAGATTCACAAAGAGTCAGACACAACTAGAGCAACTTAGCACACATGCATCTCATTATTCATTCCCTGGACTGTTAGTCTTCCTCTCTTTACCCATCCCTCAGCATCATGCTTGGCCTCCTACAGATATCTCTCTTTTAATATTCAGATAGGGTTCCCTAAAGAGCCTTAGCAACCCTCCAGTGAACACCATGGCTCCCCAGTGGGGTAGTAAGTTGGCTATCTCTGTTCCGATAGTCATGATGAGCTACTTTGAAGTTAACTTCTACCTTTCCTGAGAGCAAATGGCTTTAACCAAGTAAGTAGGACATCTCAACCTTTGTGAAAAAGTGAGGAGCATGCTAAAAACATTACTGACCATTTCACAGTTAATTGGCTTCTCCTTGAAGAGATGATGTGTCTCTGTCCTTGTGGAGAGTCTTGTGTTCACTTCTTGTCATGCTGTTTTGAGGGAAGGGGCACAGAGATTGAAAAATGCTGGCAAAGAGCCTGACCTCACTTAGAGGTTGAGGAAGACTGATGGACTATGAGAAGCAGCAAAGAATAGAATTAGGTAAAGATAAGAATGAATTTGATAGCAGCACTCACCGTGGTGAAGGTTTAATAAAAACTCTGTGGTCCTTTGTCAACACAAAGCAAAATGTAAAAGCAAGTGACGCTCCACAATCAAAGGACAGCTAGTGAGAATCAATTCTAGGAATCACTTATTTCCATCCAGTGTTTACTTGTAGAAATGTCTATTGTCAAAGACATCTCTGTAACCAGAATTCTGTCCCCATATTTTAAAAGACCGAACAGTTTCATGCAATAAAAATATGTGATTATGCAAGTATGTCCAATATGGGTTATTAAATTTCACGCTTCAGGAGACAAATTAGTTGTTGAGGGATATGTGGAAAACAGTTCTTCTGCGTGTGTGTCATTTCACAACCAGCCAGCCTCCCCAGTGGGGCTGTGCCTTCCTGCTGGGAAAAGAATAGGTGGTCTGTCTCGAGGAGCATTTAATAAGACAAATTCTTTTATTTTTTTTACTTTTTATTCTTGACATCTCTCACCCTCAATTTGAGTGTCTTTTACCCCCTTGGAGTCTGAGTCTATTCTAGTTTGAAAAGACCAGTTCAGTCAATGTATTTAGTTTTCTAGTGTTGCCTGGAAGATCTATCTAGAGGTCCTGAACTAAAATCCTGAGGTGATCCCAGGAAAATCCCATTTCCCAAGTCCTTTGGGCCTGAATGTATCAGGCAAGGGCTGTCACTGGGGAGCTTTAGTTTTCAGGAAAGGAGGTCTGGGAAAAGAGCTGATGATACCTGGATTGTGGGCTTTCTGAAGCTCTAGTTAATTGCAGCAATGAAAATGCACATTTTCACTTAGTTATCCTTTGCTGGAAAAAAAATATAATTTTTCATTAAAACTGAAGAGTGAATTGGGAAGAAATTGGCAATAAGATTTTATTTCCCATGAAAGAAGACTGTATCTTTTGAAGGAGAATATTTTGAGAGTCTCTAAAACAAGGCTTTTTGCAGGAGGGATATAGCAGAGCCAAATCAGATGATGTTTGGTCCAATAGATGGCATGTTTGTACTAATTTATAGAGATCAAATAGAAATATCAAAAAGTCATAAAACATTTGAGATGATAACTTTATTCAGATAAACTACTTCTTTCTGACATCTACATTTCATATTATTTTCCAGGGCTATAAAGGACAGAGCCACTGTCAGTTTTGAACTCACTTTTGTACTGAAGCTGAGTACTAAAATGCACTTAGCTTTCAGTACCTCACTGACTTCTGTGAAAAGATCTGTAGATCTAAGGGGTACTGGATCCTATCTGCTCATGATCAGATTTGAATTCTTGACCCCACTCATGTCAGCTGTTATGTTCTGTCTGCCCTGAAGTCCAGGAACACATGGTGGCTATAACCCCATGGCCATCAATGGCTCAAGCAAACTCTTGGGGGCACGTCAGGGATGGTAAGAAATAATACTACATTCTCTTGGGTTAGAATCCTCATCAAAATCATTTACTTTTCACAACTGCCCGCCATAATGTGTATTTATATTTTGTGGATAAAAGTTAAACCTCAGAGAGACTGAAAGCCTTGGCTAGGAGCACATAGCCAGTCAATGGTAGAGAGGATTTTAATTCTCATCTGAGTGGCTTCAAAGCCCATGTTCTATTCACACTTGGATCAGAGCAGAAAGAAAGAGACTATGGCAGATTGTAGTTTCCCAAAGTGGCCACAGCAATGTTTCTAATCCCATGCGCTCTTTTATAAACTTGCCCGTGTCATCAGGGGGCAGAGTCTACATCCACTTCCCTTGGATGTATGTGGGGCTCTGCAGTTGTCTTGATGAACAGCTGTAACAGAAGTGACATCATGAGGTTTTCAAGGTCAAAAATGGCAACTTGCATTCTTTTGTCTCCCTCTGAGTGAACCTTCAGATGATTCAGCTTGCAGCCTTTGAGCTGGCCCAGCTTATACCACCTGGACCTGAGATGAGTTAGACCTC
Source organism: Aepyceros melampus (assembly GCA_006408695.1). Taxonomy (NCBI): domain Eukaryota; kingdom Metazoa; phylum Chordata; class Mammalia; order Artiodactyla; family Bovidae; genus Aepyceros; species Aepyceros melampus. Next base: position 8,259 of record SJXQ01007297.1, on the reverse strand, counting down.
ACAGGCCTAAATTACAGATTGGTGGACAAAATCAGTGTCACCACTGTTTAAGCCACTGCCATGTGTCCCCAAACAGGAAAAGGAGTACAGCAAGGCTGTATATTGCCACCCTGATTATTTAACTTATATGCAGAGTACATCATGAGAAACGCTGGACTAGAAGAAACACAAGCTGGAATCAAGATTGCCGCAGAAATATCAATAACCTGAGATATGCAGATGATACCACCCTTATGGCAGAAAGTGAAGAGGAACTAAAAAGCCTCTTGATGAAAGTGAAAAAGGAGAGTGAAAAAGTTGGCTTAAAGCTCAACATTCAGAAAACGAAGATCATGGCATCCAGTCCCATCACTTCATGGGAAATAGATGGGGAAACAGTGTCAGACTTTATTTTGGGGGGCTCCAAAATCACTGCAGATGGTGACTGCAGCCATGAAATTAAAATACTCTTACTCCTTGGAAAGAAAGTTATGACCAACCTAGATAGCACATTCAAAAGCAGAGACATTACTTTGTCAAGTAAAGGTCCGTCTAGTCAAGGCTATGGTTTTTCCTGTGGTCATATATGGATGTGAGAGTTGGACTATGAAGAAGGCTGAGCACTGAAGAATTGATGCTTTTGAACTATGGTGTTGGAGAAGACTCTTGAGAGTCCCTTGGACTGCAAGGAGATCCAACCAGTCCATTCTGAAGGAGATCAGCCCTGGGATTTCTTTGGAAGGAATGATGCTAAAGCTGAAACTCCAGTACTTTGGTGGATGTGAGAGTTGGACTGTGAAGAAGGCTGAGTGCTGAAGAATTGATGTTTTTGAAGTGTGGTGTTGGAGAAGACTCTTGAGAGTCCCTTGGACTGCAAGGAGATCCAACCAGTCCATTCTGAAGGAGATCAGCCCTGGGATTTCTTTGGAAGGAATGATGCTAAAGCTGAAACTCCAGTACTTTGGCCACCTCATGTGAAGAGTTGACTCATTGGAAAAGACTCTGATGCTGGGAGGGATTGGGGGCAGGAGGGGAAGGGGACGACAGAGGACGAGATGGCTGGATAGCATCACTGACTCGATGGACATGAATCTGAGTGAACTCTAGGAGTTGGTGATGGACAGGAGACCTGGCGTGCTGTGATTTCTCAGGTTGCAAAGAGTTGGACATGACTGAGTGACTGAACTGAACTGAGCTGATGTGTCCCAGTAGTGCTAGGGGTAAAGAACCCACCTGCCAATGCAGGTAGACATAAGAGATGCAGGTTTGATCCCTGGGTCAGGAAGATCCTCTGGAGGAGGACATGGCAACCTACTTTAGTATTCTTTCCTGGAGAATCCCATGGACAGAGGAGCCTGGCAGGGTACAGTCCAAAGGGTCACAGAGTTGGACATGACTGGAGCAACAGAGCATGTGTGCATGTTTTGAAGTAATTTGTTAGACTCAGAGTAATAGTGACAATCATAGAAAACAGATCAACTCAATACTAAGAATCATGATTTTAGCATAAAGGACAAGTTCATGCCGCTCTCTTTCTCTCTAAGCACATGCATGTGTTTGCATGCATGCATCAGTTCAGTTCAGTCGCTCAGTCGTGTCTGACTCTTTGCAACCCCATGAATTGCAGCATGTCAGGCCTCCCTGTCCATCACAAACTCCCGGAGTTCACTCAGACTCACATCCATTGAGTCGGCGATACCATCCAACCATCTCATCCTCTGTCATCCCCTTTTCCTCCTGCCCCCAATCCCTCCCAGCATCAGGGTCTTTTCCAATGAGTCAACTCTTCGCATGAGGTGGCCAAAGTACTGCAGTTTCAGCTTTAGCATCATTCCTTCCAAAGAACAGCCAGGACTGATCTTCAGAATGGACTGGTTGGATCTCCTTGCAGTCTAAGGGACTCTCAAGAGTCTTCTCCAACACCACAGTTCAAAGCATCAATTCTTCGTCGCTCAGCCTTCTTCACAGTCCAACTCTCACATCCATACATGACCACAGAAAAAACCATAGCCTTGACTAGATGGATCTTAGTCGGCAAAGTAATGTCTCTGCTTTTGAATATACTATCTAGGTTGGTCATAACTTTCCTTCCAAAGAGTAAGAGTATTTTAATTTCATGGCTGCAGTCACCATCTGCAGTGATTTTGAGCCCCCCAAAATAAAGTCTGACACTGTTTCCACTGTTTCCCCATCTATTTCCCATGAAGTGATGGGACCGGCTGCCATGATCTTCGTTTTCTGAATGTTGAGCTTTAAGCCAACTTTTTCAATCTCTTCTTTCACTTTTATCAAGAGGCTTTTTAGTTCCTCTTCACTTTCTGCCATAAGGGTGGTGTCATCTGCATATCTGAGGTTATTGATATTTCTGCCAGCAATCTTGATTCCAGCTTGTGCTTCTTCCAGCCCAGTGTTTCTCATGATGTACTCTACATAGAAGTTGAATAAGTAAGGTGGCAATATACAGCCTTGACATACTCCTTTTCCTATTTGGAACCAGTCCATTGTTCCCTGTCCAGTTCTAACTGTTGCTTCCTGACCTGCTTATAGGTTTCTCAAGAGGCAGGTCAGGTAGTCTGATACTCCCATCTCTTTCAGAATTTTCCACAGTTTCTTGTGATCCACACAGTCAAAGGCTTTGGCATAGTCAACAAAGCAGAAATAGATGTTTTTCTGGAACTCTGTTGCTTTTCCATGAGCCAGCAGATGTTGGCACTTTGATCTCTGGTTCCTCTGCCTTTTCTAAATCCAGCTTGGACATCTGGAAGTTCATGTTCACATATTGCTGAAGCCTGGCTTGAAGAATTTTGAGCATTACTTTATTAGCGTGTGAGATGAGTGCAATTGTGTGGTCGTTGGAGCATTTTTTGGCATTGCTTTTCTTTGGGATTGGAATGAAAACTGACCTTTTCCAGTCCTGTGGCCACTGCTGAGTTTTCCAAATTTGCTGGCATATTGAGTGCAGCACTTTCACAGCATCATCTTTCAGGATTTGAAACAGCTCAACTGGAATTCCATCACCTCCACTAGCTTTGTTTGTAGTGATGCTCTCTAGGGCCCACTTGACTTCACATTCCAGGATGTCTGGCTTTAGGTGAGTGATCACACCATCATGATTATCTTGATCGTGAAGATCTTTTTTGTACAGTTCTTCTGTGTATTCTTGCCACCCTTCTTAATATCTTCTACTTCTGTTAGGTCCATACCATTTCTGTCTTTTATTGAGCCCATCTTTGCATGAAATGTTCCCTTTGTATCTCTAATTTTCTTGAAGAGATCACTAATCTTCCCCATTCTGTTGTTTTCCTCTATTTCTTTGCATTGATCTTTGCATGTGTGCATAAATACAAGCATATGTGAAGGCTTTGAACTGGGCACTGGTCAAATTCATGACAAGGATTCACAAACCTATGCCTCCTGTGCCTTTTCTGTACCTTGCTCATCTCAGAAATAGTTCCAGGCAGTTGAAGATTAAACACTCTCTTGCATGTGGTAGTCTAGAGCCCTTTTTTTGTTATAGTGGACAATGGCTGCAAGGGCTTTTACCTGCTCTGCATTTTTGTTCTGGTCCCTTCTTGTTCCACTGGAGAATTCCCTTTGTTTTCCATGTGTCCGCGGGAGGTATCAGTTATGATGCCTCATTGTTGTCCTAACATTAATACCACCTCTGTAGGATGCACAGGATCACAGAATCACTCAGGCTGACCCAGAGTTCACCATTTCCATTACAGAAATTGGTTTAGGGATGCCCACGGCCTTTAAACAAGGCCCAGTTGTGGGTACCCTGGGATGGAAAACTAAACCCTGGAAAAGAGAGATCATCTGTGGTCATCTGAATTTATTACTCCTAATTCTTCACCTGTCTTCACACTCACCTTCTTTGCTGTGTATCTTTGCAGTTCCTCCAATTACCTTGCCCCTCCCTTTTGGACTTGATCATACGGCTTGTTGGTCAATGGAATATTAGTGAACTCACCCACTTGTATCTCTGTTTTTGTCTTGAGAACTTCTTGGGGTAGCTTCTGCCTCTTCACCCTTGGCCGGAGAAGAAGCATACATGGGGCAGTATTACTCTGGCTGTGAAGCAAAGTCTCTGCATGATCAGATGTCAAACTGATTAGAAAGAAATGCTTTTTAGTGTGTGTTATTAAGATCTGTGGATCTTATGCAGCATTTTTGGAAAACAGCTAACTATATACCTTCTTCCCATGGAGTGGCTAAACCAGGAAAACATAAATTCAGATTACTTACGGTTGTCTTGCGGAGACAGCTCAGCTGAGAACGGGGCCAGGCAGGGGCCAGAGGAGCTGAGATGGAGAGCAAAACAAATCCATTTGAGCCCATGGATCCAGCTGCTGCCTAAAGCATTTGGATCTACCCTTGGCGTTTCCAGTGACAAGGAAAGAGATTCCTTCTTTTGCTTAAGAGAGTTTGAATATAGTTTCTGTTACTGGAAACAAGAATAGCCTAGGCCAGTACATGTGTCACATATAAACCATGTCTGATGTGTTCCCTGCCGGTTGAGTTCACTACTCCCTCCTGCCCACACTCTTTCGAGCACCTACATAACCTGCTTTTATACAAATACCATTCCAGAAGATATAAAAGATTTTACAGTTGAAGTTTCCTCACAAAAGTACATTGTCACATTTCTCCTCCCCTCCTCCTGTATAAAAAGTAGCAGAGCCTGACCTGCAAAGGACTTGGCTTGGTGTCCACCCACTGGGGCAGGGTTTGGGTTGTCATTTGAGAAGACTAACTGGGTTCTGGCTCTCCTGGGGTCTCTGCAGGACATAAAGTTGTAGCCGAATACAGGAGACTTCAGCTTTCTCCTTCTTCCTGGAGGCAGGCAGCAGCCTACCAAATTTAGTAAACCAAACTGGCAACTTCATGCTTGATTTACAGGTTCTAACCCTACAAAGTTGATTTATGTCCCAGTGGAGTACAATTCATGCTCTACCATGAATTTCTAAATGAAGAGGCCCCCAAAACTGTATTCCTGTCTATTTCTCCCAGTTCTCTGGGTACTTTAGAAATGTAGACTATGAAAGTGAAAGTGTTAGTTGCTCAGTCAAGTCTGACTCTTAGGCACCCTGTGGACTTTAGCTTGCCAGGCTCCTCTGTCCATGAAATTCTCCAAGCAGGAATACTGGAGTGGGTTGCCATTTCCTTCTCCAGGGGATCTTCCTGACCCAGCGATCAAACCCACCTCTCCGCATTGCCTGCAGGTCCTTTACAGTCTGGGCCACTAGGGAAGCCCTGTAGACTGTAAGGTACACCAAGCAGTTCATCCCTGAGTGAACAGCATGGCCATATTTGAAGGACTGCATTTTCACCAGTATTCAGGCTCCTGGTTTAGTCTCAGGTTACTCATTTCTCTCAAGTCTCTTTCATCTCCCGACCATCCCGCCCAGCTCAAGGGCTGTCTCTCCTACACCTTCCCAGCAAGATCACAAACCCAGCTTCTCATGCACACACCTCTGCTCTGTATGTGAAATGGGAGGAGGGTGCATGGACAGGCCAAGCAGAGGCCCCAGGCCCCTGCCAGCACCTGAGCTGTATGCTGTTCCCTTGGTGGCGGCCACACTGCCTGCTAACAAGCGGTCCAGCGGGCTTGCGTTCTTTCAACTTTAATCATGAGGCAGGAGTGTAATGAGGCTGCATGGCAGAGAACCGCTGTGAAGCTTGACAAGGCATTTTATCAACATGTCATTACATTCAGACATTGGTGAGGCTGGAGGATGACGTGGGGCACCAGCACCCACGGAGGACTTGGCAGACTGACTCTTCCTGCGCTCCTGGGAGCGCTGTCGGGGAGAGAGGCTGACCACCCTGAGCAGGAGACTCCCTGAGTGCCGGGGTGGGGTCGGGAGTGCTGATGGCAGCCCTGGTCCCTGTGGAACCCCTCAGGGCATGCTGAGCCTCCTGCACTCACACTCCCAAGTCTGCAAGAGGGATGAGGCCCCACTCCAGTCACGTTGTTGTGAAGGGCCCTTAGGTGCGCTGGGCTTCTACACAAACGTCTCCGGTAATGTTCACAACGTGCTGTGAAGGAGATGGATGTGCACCCTGCCGTGGCCTCTCGCATCCATCCTCCCCTGTTTTCTACCCAAAATAAGAGCAGCTTGCTATTGTTCAGGCTGACAACCTGCCAAGGAAGCCAGCTTGAAACCGCAAGCTTCCTTGCAGCTGTGGGAGACCACATCACATAACCCTGGCCGGTGAACAGTAAGTCTACCAGGAGGGCCCTCAGGGGAGCTATTGTTGTCCTGACCAAAAAAAATAAAAATAAAAAGACACATTCAGCTGGCATATGCTTCTAGCCTATTACCTACCCTTACTCCTTTCAGCATGGAAGCAGATCAAGATACCTGGAGAAGCAGCGGCTGTCTTGCAACCAATCAAGAGAGGATGGCAGGGCAGGAAGCTAGAAGGACCTGAGAGCCCTGACGAATGCAGTAGTATTGTCATCGTTTCCACTTTGTTGTTGTTTAGTCGCTAAGTGGTGTCCGACACTCGGTGACCTATGGAGTATAGCCTGCCAGACTCCTCTGTCCCTGGGATTTCCCAGGCAAGAATACTGGACTGGGTTGCCATTTCCTTTTCCAGGGGATCTTCCCGAGCCAGGGATCAAACCTGTGCCTCCTATATTGGCAGTTAGGTTCTTTACCACTGTGCCACCAGGGAAGCCCAATTCCTAGGATAGGGAACCTAATTAGAAAGCATGAAGGAAAGGACATTAAGCATGGAGGGCTCAGAAAATGCTGTCACAATCAGACTGGAAATTCCTGGCAATGCAATGAGGTTAAATAAAAGCTGCCATAAAGAGAGAATGAGGGGTGTCACTCAGCAAAAGTTATATGTTAATCTAAAGGAAGGAAGTGATCTCCTAATAGCGTTTTAGGAATAACAGATTTTCCATGTCTTCCCTACCTCTTTCTTCACCCCATTAAAATGAATTTCAGACGCACTATTAAACCAGAGAGGAAAAGAAAGGAAAAAAAAGTTTGTGTTGAAGATACTGACTTTAAAATTTTTATTCTATTTAAAAGATTTAACCTTCTGTGCCCTTTCTACCCAAGTAGGGGTGAAGTTATCTTGAAACGTCACATTCTTATTACCTTGAAAATTGGATCTGTAAAAAAGGTGGTGGGAGGGGATCTTGTGAGGGACTTCTTTTCCTTTAATGAGCTGTGGTTTCCTGATGTAGTCTGGATCTGCTTTAAAAGCGTCTTCAATCACATGCAGTTTCACTCAAGAGAATTAAGCAGGTCAAATCCAAACAAGTTTTTCATTTATACCGAGAATAAATGATTTTCCCCTGGAAGCGCATGGACAAGAAAATTCTAAGGAGAGATTTGATCCTAAACTCCAGCACCCCATGAGCCCCAAATCCAGGGATATTGTTCCTGCTTTGATCACAGGTATATGAAGGAAAAGAAGAAATAAAGACCCAATATGTTCTTAGCTATGTCTCGTCTTTAGATGAGAAAGACCACATTGAGTTTCTCCCAAGAGGTAAGAAAGAAAGTGAAGCGAAGTTGCTCAGTTGTGTTCGACTCTTTGCGACCCCATGTACTGTAGCCTACTATGCTCCTCTGTCCATGGGATTTCCAGGCAAGAGTACTAGAGTGGGTTGCCATTTCCTTCTCCAGAGGATCTTCCTGATCCAGGGATTGAATCCAGGTCTCCTGCACTGTAGAAAGACGTTTTATTGTCTGAGCCACCAGGGAAGTCCAAGAAGGACAAACATCATTTAAAAGTAATTTCTGAAGGGATATATGGCTTAATATCAACTTTCCCCCAATTCATTAATTTAGTGCCATCTTTTCACAATCATCAAAGCTGTCTACCAGCAGTTTGCGACTATCCATGAGGTGAAAAGTGAAAGTGAAAATTGCTCAGTTCAGTTCAGTTCAGTCGCTCAGTCGTGTCCGACTCTTTGTGACCCCATGAATCACAGTAGGCCAGGCCTCCCTGTCCATCACCAACTCCCGGAATTCACTCAGACTCACGTCCATTGAGCCCATGATGCCATCCAGCCATCTCATCCTCGGTCGTCCCCTTCTCCTCCTGCCCCCAATCCCTCCCAGCATCAGGATCTTTTCCAATGAGTCAACTCTTCGCATAAGGTGCCCAAAGTACTGGAGCTTCAGTTTTAGCATCATTCCTTCCAAAGAAATCCCAGGGCTGATCTCCTTCAGAATGGACTGGTTGGATCTCCTTGCAGTCCAAGGGACTCTCAAGAGTCTTCTCCAACACCACAGTTCAAAAGCATCAATT